>JARK01001340.1:207939-239551 GCA_000688135.1 Ancylostoma ceylanicum | reverse complement strand
TGGTACATCAAAGGGGGGGGGGGTCGTATGGGGGTCGACTTTTTACCATCATCACGCTTGACCCTGTTGTCCAAAGACTTTTGCCGCGCCCTGTAGATCTGAAAATCTTTCTGCTAGCAAAAGTCTGTTGTACGGTTAAATTGCATTTACGTAATTTCCCTGTCTTGTACCCCATATTGACCTATTTGGCATGCTGAGGAACGATTACAAGCCGTTCTCACTAGTAATTTGCTTCTTTCGAATGTAGTCTTCGCTGAGCCAGCATTCATTGACAAATTTGCAGGGTTTAAAGAAACAGGCTCGATAATTTCAAATATCAAGACAGGAGAACAAAGAGGACTGTCAGACAGCTACATGTGTCTGAGAGATACTATTAGATAAGATTTTATGTCTTTGGGAAGCACAGGATCGGCTTGGGATGATGATGCTGCCTGGGCATTGCATATGAATTCCTTCGCATAACTGTCACTCGTTAAATTTGTTTAAAATGCAGAGAAAGCGAATCGAGGATTTCTTCCAGCTCACAATCACTACTTAATCGTGATTGCAACTGTTTACACTTCTCCTACAACACATCTACAGTGTTGAATTTGTCCCAATCCTTTTTCATTGATTTCGGTGAAACACGCGGAGTTTTCAGAACGAGAAGTTGAAGGAGATAAGGGCCATCTCCAGCTCCTCGTCTCGAGTATGTTGTTTGCAAAATGAGCTTCACAGTGTTGAGTTTGTTATAATCCCTTCTCTATACTTTCGGTAAAGCATGAGGACTTTCAGAGCGAGAAGCTGATGGAGAAAGAAATCCTTACAAGCCCTACATCTTGAGTATGTTGTTTGCGAAATTCTTTCTTCGCTATCTCGGTGAAGCATGCGAATGTTTCAGAGCGAGAAGCTGATGGTAAGAGGAATCCCTACAAACCCTACATCTTGAGTATGTTGTTTGCAAAATTCTTTCTTCGCGATCTCGGTGAAGCATGAGGACTTTCAGAGCGAGAAGCTGATTGAAAGAGGAATCCTTACAAGTCCTACATCTTGAGTATGTTGTTTGCGAAATTCTTTCTTCGTGACGTCGGTAAAACATGAGGACTTTTAGAGCGAGAGACTGATGGAAAGAGGAATCCTTACAAGCCATACATCTTGAGTATGTTGTTTGCAAATTCTTTCTTCGTTATGTCGGTAAAACATGAGAACTTTTAGAGCGAGAAGCTGATGGGAAGAGGAATCCTTACAAGTCCTACATCTTGAGTATGTTGTTTGCGAAATTCTTTCTTCGTGACGTCGGTAAAACATGAGGACTTTTAGAGCGAGAGACTGATGGAAAGAGGAATCCTTACAAGCCATACATCTTGAGTATGTTGTTTGCAAATTCTTTCTTCGTTATGTCGGTAAAACATGAGAACTTTCAGAGCGAGAAGCTGATGGAGAAAGAAATCCTTACAAGCCATACATCTTGAGTATGTTGTTTGCAAAATTCTTTCTTCGCGATCTCGGCGGAGCAAGTGAATGTTTCAGAGCGAGAAGCTGATGGAAAGAGGAATCCTTACAAGCCCTACATCCTGAGTATGTTGTTTGCAAAATTCTTTCTTTGCGATCACGGCGGAGCAAGTGAATGTTTCAGAGCGAGAAGCTGATGGAAAGAGGAATCCTTACAAGCCCTACATCCTGAGTATGTTGTTTGCAAAATTCTTTCTTTGCGATCACGGTGAAGCATGTGAATGTTTCAGAGCGAGAAGCTGATGGAGAGAGGAATCCTTACAAGCCCTACATCTTGAGTATGTTCTTATTTCCTTCAATGCCAGATTCAATTTGCTTCCTAACTCATATCCATATTTGTACATTTTTAGCAAATGTCACAATTTGCATTCAACTTATTTCAGAACGAGAGGCAGGCGGAATGCTCGTTTAGAAGACGGCTGATTGACTCGCCTCTACATTCTTTATCGTGATATTTGTTCTTCGCAATGATCAATAAAAATTGCTGGAGATGTCACATGCGTTGCGAAGTTTTCTTTCCGAATCGCCACTGTCACAGTAATTATGACAAGAAACTATCAAGTCCAGGTTGCAAGTTATTTGCGGCAAAGGATGTGAAGTTACAAATTCGCTGTTCCTAAACATTAAATCAATCTTACCTGCAGTCGCAAGATCGTATAAACCATGGAAAGTGAGAGGCTGAAAATGGTTCGCTGATTTTCTTGGTCCTGCGCTTCTCATGATAAATTAGCTCATAGCGTTAATCGAGCAATAAGTATGAAGGTCGCTTTTATTCGTTAGTTCATTGGGAGAGATCGAAGCTGTCTATCGCCAAGTCTGTTTTGAATCACATGAATGTGTCTCGGTTGAATACAAATACACTGAATATTTACAACTGTTGCAGATTCAGTGACCATTTTTGTGTCACAGTTCACTCAAATCATCCTCCAAATTTTCTACCGCTGGGATGCTAAATAATCGTCATACCCATGACTAGCATCCGAAACTACCCATCCATGTAAAATTTAAGCAATATCTGAGATCATAAATTTTCTACAGTTTTCGTACCGTAACCCTGCAAATACGGGTTACATGCAAAGCAGCGAGTACATCTGGTCAGAGCCAATCCAACAGCAGCCTTGCAAGAAGCACGGTCTCCCTAGAAAAACGTAATGAAACAGACACCTTGTTTCATGTCCAAATCAGCTGATAGCATACGGCGGCATAGATCATCTCGGCACCGACACAGCGCGGATCACTCGTCCAATGTCACTCATCTGCCCAAAGATGGATATCTTGGCGAAATTCGTCACCTTGGGCGAATTTCATACAAGATTGGGACTCAGCGTACCTATAAAGCCCAATAAATGTCCAAAAAAAGTTTCCGTGGGTGCTGCCTTTAAGGTTATTTTTACAAAAATACTTAAAGTGTTCTAATCTCTTCCACGTCTCTAATAAACTTCACAGCGACGCTATCGTCGCGTCCGCTCAGTCTCAACACCCTTTGAAGAACTTCTCTTATGCAACACGCTATTCAATGCATCTTTTCGCTGAAACTGTGGAGTTCGACGACGCAAATTATTCGACATATGCATGATTAACAAGTCTCTGTATTCTCCGAAAATACATGCCAATCTTGCTCTGTTCAAAATTGTACCTTCTAGAACTAGGGATGGTTACCAGAAATTCTCTTATCCATATGGTAAGATCAAATTGTTTCCCTGTTAGAATAGCGGCATACGTAAAACTAATCAAGAAAATCATAACTACACCATCTTTCGGCCAGTTCAAGCGTATTATGTCGTCAAAATTACTCGAGCCATACATGATTTGAATATGTGAATTTCTGTAAAATGTGTCTCTGTGGTGAATGAATGAAATAAACACAACAAATGTAGATGTATACATATACGCACATTTAGTGTATGACCGTCATGATGGCCCTCTAAGATAATCTCGTCCTTCGCATTTCCCCTCCATAGTTTGGAAATTTATTTAATTTGCTTTCGGTTATGTACGCAAGATTCACAATAAGAAGACTCTACGTGATGTGTGATTATCACTTATTTCAAGAGGTCCTAGGTTGCACTTAAGCAGGTGTTGTTGGGATTAAACGTTCGTGGTGGTTCTTCTTTACGTCCTGAGCAAAACCTGAAGCTAAAACTAACTTCTCTAAAGCGGGTATCCGCTTTTGCGCTTTCCTTCCAGCAGTAACGGCTTTTCTTTGAATGTCGCTGAGATTTACTCCTTTTTGAGCTGCATTGAAAACAACAATTGAAGTCGAGCATCAGTTCTCGGGAATTTTTCTTCTGAGCGAATTGTAGCTTCATACCTCATGAGATAGAAAATAAGGTTTGGCGGAAATTCACGAAAAACCGCACAAACCTATTGCCTACACCAATATTGAAGGCTGCGCCCTTGCATTTTTTCGTATCTGAAATCTCGAATATTTTTTAGAGCCGAACAATAGTCTCGGCGATACACGTTGCATCTCTCAAGAGATCCCGCCAATCCAGTGCGATCGCCGCTGACGTGCCCCGTGCTCCTCGAGCCCGCAAAAAAGCTCCTCAGTACGAATTGAATTGGAGAGGTACAGTTAAGTTCTCGAACATTCGCATGGTACCAGCGTCTGAGAACGTGCTGGCACCTGACCAGGCTAACTTGTACAAAAAAGCTAGGAAATGAAAATTCGGACAAAACAGATTTTTCTGTTCACACCCTTAGCCACGCCGTAAAATCAATCGAAAACGGAGGGTAGATCAAAAGCAGAGTAATATAGATAACAAGAATTATTATTTCTGATTAGCTTTACAATCAATCGGAAAAAGGTTTTAACAAGCCAAATATTACTTTAGCTAGATGAAAAATAAATTTACGAATCAGTTCACAATGGACACAAAACGTCTTCATCTAGTCTCTATTTTTATACAGAAGTTCTGTATTAAACTGCGAAAGAGGCGTAATCCCGCTTGAGCAACGCAGTCGTCTCACTGTCCTCCGTTCCATCGCAAATCAAATCCATCACTTCGATGGTTCGAGAATGACCAACATCTAAATGTTCAGAGAATAACTGAAGGTAATTCACACATAAGGGAGGCTCTACTCGTAAGATAACAAAGGATAATGTTTGTCGAATTCGACAGTAATTCCTTTAGCGAATATATTGAAGTGGCGGGGTGAAAGCTCCTTTGTTCTTTGAGAAAAGGTTAGAACTATTAACAACTTCGGAAAAAAGCACAGTCATCTCGCGATGATCAAACTATGGGCGATTGCACAGTCTGCAAAGTCAAGTTCAAAGACGGTTCAAAAAGTTCAAAACGGTCGAACAAGCTTCATTAGTGAAGAGGGAAGGCGTCGATGAGCAAACCTGCTTTTCTCACCTAAAAGTGTTGTCAAAAACTGTTGTTACAGCAGCTTTGTTCGGAAATTGCGGGCTGAATCAGTACATTTTGCGGCAGCGAAAACCTGCAATGAAAGTTTCCGATAAATCTCCTCATTATCTTGAAAGTTTTGAGTCTTCAGGTTGTGTTTGCGATCAGAAAACACATCACACTCATTTCTATTAAGCTTCACCTAACATAGCGAAAAACATGTCACTACTGCAGAGAAACAAGCAATTAAACGGTGTGCAATAAGATATAGACCCTCTGTATGAAAATAAGACAGCAGTATTCGTTGCAAATGAACACCAAAAGTTTTTCATCACTTTATCCTCGAATTTCGAAATCTAACCTTTAGGGAACGTCAATCATGATTGCCACTCCAGCGGTCGCAACATCCACGTGGCGCGGGCGAGCGCTGTGGATGTTGGGTGGTGCCGCAACCGCGCCACGTGTATGTTGCCCCCGCGGCATGGGCAATCGTGATTGACGTTCCCTGTACATCAAATCTACTCTTCACTACGACATGGACCTAACATGTGTACATCTGCATGGATTTGCAGCCCGAAGCACGCCAAAGTCACTGCCAGGAGTTGTGCATTCCGATCCGCTTGTAGGTAAATCCTATAAAAACAAGGAAACCATCGATGTGGTGTTATACGTTCTTAATGGGGCTAGTAGGGCTGCTCCGAATTCAGTTCGGATGAAGCGAATGCACATTTTTCTGCCTAGGTACTAATCCTATCCCGGAACTAAAATTTTCACTGATCAGCAGACAACATCCTTTTTAGGAAGGTTTAGGAAGAAACTGCATGAACAGTTTGTTTGGCTGAATTGAGAATTGCGAAACGATGAAATGCGGAATGTTGGAGAGACAGCGCACGATTCTCCTTCGTACGGAGTATAGACGTAGTTCTGTCAAGTGCGCATCTGCATGGGTTCGCAGCCGGAAGTATGCACACCAAAGTCAATACCAGTACTGAATTTCCGGAAGGCGGTGAAGACGTACGCCGCAGCGCGACCGCTTCCTAAACCCAGGTCTGTCCTTCAAATCCGACGCAGTAAATGAAATCGGCAGCTTATCGGCTCCGATAGCATTCATCTGTCCCACTCGAGCTTAGCAAGCTTGTGTATTTCTCGTCAGCGCTGCTCGTACCTGCGAAGGCTGCAGCCGCGACGTGTTCATGAATTGACCAATTACAGTTCCGCGGCGTACCTCTTGTCACGCAGCCAAAAATCTGAAGGGCTGTGACTGTACTTATACATGTTCATGGAATCCCACAAGGGAGAACTAAATTATTAAAATTAATACAATTCAATTTTGATGTCGATCCTGAGGACCCTGCCCTAAAAATCCTAGGACAACTGCGTCAGTAGGCAATCCACTACTCAAGTGTCTCGTAGCATCTGGAAATGACCGCTGCAGGGCGATTTTTTGTGGCTGAGAACGTAGGGGTTTCGTGTCATGGCGGTAGTCGCCGACAAAAGCGACACCATCGCGCACTCATTAACAATGCTAATCGACACTTAGCCCGTTGTCGGCTTCTCCCTGCCGCGCTGGCTTGCGGGCTGAGCTGCTCGAGACGTAGTGGTCCGCGCATAATAGCTGCTGCACGACAATGGCGGTTATGTAAGACCGCCGCCAAACGACACCGCCGCGGGGCGCAGACGGGACCACCTCGCCTGCAATACATCGCAGTCGTGGTGGAGGGGCAGGTGGCCGGTCCGCGAAGTAAGCGGGCGGATGGAGAGAGATGCCGGCTGGTGGCCGACTGTCATTTAGAATGTTGATGGAGTCGTGACGATGGCAAACTTGATGTGCATAACGATCACTTGGTTTGGAGCCAGATTGGTCAATTGGCGAGGAAATCTGGCTCTCGGGGCACTTCTCAATTACCTCAATTGTATTCCTACAGATTCATTGAATTATTGTTTTTTTGAAACTCGCGTGGAGAACATCAAGAGGGTTTTGGTTGACGCCTACTCATTTACCTCTGAACATCCTTCAGAAGTTTATTTGCTTGAGGAAAAAACTGAAAATTGCCCGGTATTCTTTGACAATTTGTACAAATCAGAGTGGAACCAGAAGCAGGAAAGGAAGTTTCCGTGAGAACAAAGAATAATGAAAAGAAACGAAACATGGAATGGAATCCTGCTTGTATACGTACTTCTCTCGTAATATTCTCGATTGTTCTGATAAAGTTCCGCTATTTTCCAGTCGTGTTCTGGTAAAATTTCCCCAGGATACTGTTGATATTCGACCAAACGCTAACTATTTCTACCCATTTTCTCCACTGGCGTTTGCCGACGCCTTTATCCGACTCTTTTCTTGTTTTCTGGAAAATTTTCTCGATTCCTTCCCTTCCTTCCTCTGTCTCCTAGATATTTTCTCTTTTTCCTCGATAGGGATCAAATTTGTTTCCATGTTTTGACTGTCGGAAATTCTTCTACCCGGCATTACCTTTCTTCACAATTGAAGCAGTAGCTTTTTGCCAAACAAATTCCCAGCCTTACGAAAACGCTCCACTTAAATATCTTGATGACCGATTGCCTATTCTCGAAGATTTTCCATCACTACTCACATGCACTATTCACATCTCAAGGCTGGAATTGCCTCATTTTCAAATGTCCTGGGATGAAAAAGGGTTGCGGTTAATATACCTAAGCGTCTACCGTATACTCCTCAACTCACCTTCTTTTAAGGCAGCTTGCCACTGTTCAAGTGTCAAAATAACGGAAGCAGCATCCTGTTGCCGCATCACCTCTTTGATAAGCCGCGTGCGTGTGACACATGCTGTGTGACAGGTAAATAAAACCCATTAGAAGAGCACTCTTAGCGGGCGATGAGGGCACCTGTGTTCTTACCGAATCCATTCGCGCTGCGAATAAACATTTGAGGTGCTGTCAGTTGCAAAAAGACATGTGTAAACAAACAAAAAATAGAACGGTGTAAACATAACTTATGTTAGATCGCTAGAAAGATGAACTGACTCTGGAATTTCTAAACTGGCGATTTCTGGTTGATTTGTGGTCGAGTATGAGGACTGCGATGACTCCTAGCTCAAATAACCCTCGTGGCTCCGTCTCGGATTCCATCGGAAACCGTCAAAATCGTTGACAGTGGGTTAAACTGAAGTTCGAAACAAGTAGTCAGAAAGTCTTACCCATTATTCTGAATATACATGTAGTAGCTGAATGTTGTCATGAATTAACAAAAAATGGTGTTTTATTTCAAAAAATGCTCCAGGATGGCTCACTGAGACAGTTCATCGGAAGAAATTCGAATTCAAACGCAGTTCTTGTGTAGATAACTGAATTAACTGAACTGAAGAGCATAAATCCCTTCTATTGCATTAGAAGTCCAACTTGGTAGCTGCGAAAAGATTCGAACGGTTTCCGTTCGACTTTTGAAAAAAAACTAGGCCTTCTGTTTCGTCATCTCATAGATCTTAGCCCAGCAGACACTGTGAAAGCGCGGGACAAGCGCTGAGGAGAAGAAGAAGTACTGGCCTCCGCGTTAGCAGATCATTAAGGTTTCCTGAAAGGCAGATGTCGCACCAGGCCTTAGATTAATGCTCATCCACTACACAAGCAGTAAGGCGGTACTTATGCAATGTTCATCAAGTCTAAAGCTCAGCGAAACGCGAACTTCGCACTGCAATCACTGGCGCCACCCAGGGACGGCTCTTGCTGCACATAGACACCCTCATGTAGGGCTGTAACGGGGGCAATACTCCCATCCTTCCCGAAAAATTCGTGAAGATTAGCACTCTTAGCCATTATATTATTACACTTTTTCTATTTATTAAGTGTGGTCAACACTTTCGGGGCAGTTGATGGTAGTTCACTGTTTAACATTGTCATGCTCCTTGGGGTCACGATATCCAGCAACGTTTTTGAAGTATTCTCGTAGTCTGAAACATCTGCTAGTTACACTACTTCTGGCAAAACGACTCTTCGGCTCATACGGTCATGTTCATATATGGCACATCATGTGATGTATTTGTGTTGAAAATTGCACTTTCTCCTATGGCCATTTTCCAGAACTGCATTTCAAAATACTAAAAACACCGAATCGGATTCTCACCTCTGGAGCTCAAGCATTATTTGGCCACTCATGGAAAAATGTGCACGGTCCGAAATCTGTTAATCTTCACAGAGGCGTCCGCAGAAAGCAGTGTAAATCAGACTTAATTCGGAGTGAGCAGAAAATCACGGAGAATTTAATCAACCATGACCCGTCACTTAAGGAAACGTGATAAAAAGAAGAGTATACGGGTTTTACGTGAGTTGAGCGAAGAACATCAAGGTCGACGCCAGCAGGTCTGCAGATATTTGATTTGATTCTACAGATAGATATTCTGCTGTTTTTTTAAATTTATTGTTTCCATGTATAGAAAATGGATCACAATAAGAGGAAGTCGTTCTTGGAATTTGGGCACCAGCGACTTGCCCAAAAGCCACCGGAGCAATCCAGCAATTGGGCAATCCATTGCTACACCCTCAAAAATTTCTTTGACCTTTCCTTATCAGCAACTTGAGTAATTTTTTTCCAAACTGATACACAATAATCGTTGAATACTACAGTCTCTTGTTTAAAGTGATAAACGAAGAACTTTCACATATAATGACAAAGGCGAGATTACATGGTCCGCGGCTGCTGCAGGATAACGTATGCAGCTTGTTGCAGTGTTAGATGTTCAAAACAATAGCCCATTTGTGCTTCGAAATTCTATTATAATTTATCCTGTCTTACTCCGTCGACTTGTCTATAATTCATAACCTGTCGCCACTCCGAGCTTCTACATTTTTATGCCCGCTCTAAAAATTTCGATGAACAAATCCGACTTCAAATCGACTTGTACTCTTTCGAGTATAAACCTGCCAAATTTGAGCCATCTAGGAATCTTTTTCGTGTCATGTTGGCACCATAACAAAATGATGAGCCTTTTTTGTCAAGCCTTGGATTTCTTAAGCACAACAACGTTTTTTTTTCAGTTATGATAGTGTCTTTGCTTTTTTTAATAAAAAAGAACTTCATCGTAAGATAAACAAATGAGAAACGAACAGAGTTCACTTAAAATTTCAGCGGAAACACCTGATACGTTTTGAAATTGAGCGAATTCACGGAATTTAGCCGGAATCCACATTCGGCTAATCGTTAAAAAGTCGTTAGACTGATGGAATTTAGAAAAAAAATCTACCGGTGACTGCGGTTAGGAGCGATTAACGTTTTTACATGTTCGAACTCGGACTCAGTTTCGAATACACCGAAAGTTCAAATGTTTGAGGAAAAACGGAGGGCGCAGCACTAGGGAGAATGCGAAGATGCAGGTTTTTTTTTTTTTGAATATTCAATTGTCCAAGCCGCTTGCTAAATTATTATTCAAATTAACTGACTTTCCAGGTTTTCTTGAATAACTTGAGCAGTGGACCAATATTGTTACAGATCTTTATTCCGGCTAACGTTTCGGCGTCGTCCCTTCGTCAGAGCCTGGAAAGTCAAAACCGAATCTTCCCAAACGCCCAATCATCCCACAAGTTATTATTCAACACGAGAGTAAGTACGAAAAGAAGATCAGAGATGTGAAATCCGCTAATGCTTAACTATAGCCCCTTTCAGCCACGATGAGAGGGACCGCCGCTTTGCCACTACTAGTAAGTAAGGTTTGCCACTACTAGTAAGTAAGGTTCCCCCGCGTCTGACCCCGTAGATCAAAACCCGCAAAGGTCTTGGTACAGAGCCAGTTCGTTGGTCACGGCACCCTTCCTTCCTATTCATTCTTAGCGGTTATTCAAAACGCTTCTAATGTTTTGCGGGCTACAATTTCGGGTTCCAACGACAAGATAGTGACAGCCGCCTCGAATGAACTGTTGCCATGATTATGTCTGCGATGAACCGAGAGCTGTTATTATTCTGGATCTAGTCATGCCGTCCAGGTGTTCCTTGATCCGAATACGCAGTGGACGCTCGGTTTCACCTATGTGCTGATCTCCACATAACTGGTAGGTTATGAGATACACCACACCTGAGACCATACTGTTACCTTTTTTGTCGAATGGGCATATTACGCAGTTAGGTGTAACACAGAGCAGATCATAAAGACGATTGCGAACGAGTTGAGTTTTCAGATTCGCCGGTGGTATCTTTACAACTCTTACGTGATCTTCTAGATCGGCCTTACGCAGACTGGTCCTCTTTTTCTTTTGCTCATTTGAAGATGAACGGCAAGCAGAAAGCGATCTTAGAGTTGTCCTCTGCCGTTAGGTTTCCCCGCTAAGGGAATCGACCTGATTTTCCGGTCTATTCCTTCTCATGGTTTTAGGTTTTAGTTCGGTGCTGAGTAAAGTACTGGAGGCAATGTGCTCTTGTAGGGAAGAGTCCGGGATGATTATACAGCCTTACCAAGCGCTCCTGGATAGCCAAGACAGTCCACAATCCACAGATCTGCCAAGTAAGATTGCAGATTTTGATGTGATTATTCTGTTCTTTTTCGTTTTCCGGCTCTTCCTCTTTTTGATGCCACTGTACGAGACCTTTCAAAAGAAGAAGATCTTTCTTGTTATAATTTTATGTAATTATTGGATTTGTTTGTCTGTTCATTTTGATTTTCCAGCTCTGCCTGTATTTGATACAACTTCGACTGTGCAATTAAATCAGTATGTTATTTTGTAGATATGCCAGTTATACATTGAACAATCAAGAGGTGCAGTACAGCTAATGGACTCCTGCTCCGAAGGAGTCCATTAGCTGTACTGCAGCTTATGCACTGATTTACCTAAAACCATTCTTCTCATTCTTCTACATACACTTCTATCAGCGCACTTTTTGTCTATTTGTGTACTGTACTCTTTACTGCATACTTTGCCGATGATCGAATAGGCCTTAGAGCAAAATAATGGGTATTCTCTTGAATTTTTGTCCATTTCTGTTTATGTATATTCTCCTTCTTTTTGTACACAAGTATGAATACACTATTTATTACTTGCACAGCAAACGTTTCAACGGTACATGTGTCACATGCCCATGTGAAGGCGAGAGGCGCCTCCCGCCTTTACATGGGCATGCCGAAACTTCGGCGCAGTTTTTGGCAAGAGAACACCTGTGCGATCAATGAGATCAGCGGAGGTGTATGGCCAGACATGAACCTTCCTTGCCAAGGAACTCGTCCGCGTCAGGATGGATTGGCCTCTCGAAAGGGGTTTTTTGGCAGTTTTATTAGAAATCATAGACATATTTAGACTAGACTCAGCGCGTCGAGTAGGTTCAGATTCTGTTGATAACCCAAAATCAAACATGAGGTGAGACATTGCCTTCAAGGTGATCGTGAATACAAAAAGCACTATGACAGGATTCGTTGGATTCAACAGTTGTCGTAGTCAGCGTTTAACTGCCGGAAGAAATAAAGCACCCGAGCGAAGCCGGGAACACCGTCTAGTGAAATACTGAAAACAACGAATCGGATTTCCACCTCTGGAACTGAAACAACATTAATTGGCCACTCAAGAAAAAATGTGCTCGTTACGCAATGTGTTAATCTTCACAAAATGTGCGGAAATAGCAGTTTTGATATTATCCAATGCAGAATGAGCAGAAGATCACGCGTAATTTAACCAACCATTCCCCGTCACTTGAAGAAAAATGATAAGAAGGGAAAGATGAGTAGAAGGGTTATGCTTGAATATCTAGATTAGTTCAAAACGGTGATGTAACTATTTTCATATCCCTTCTCAAAATATGAACAGTGACTTGGATATGTGGATTACTTATTTAGGATAATCATCAAGGATTGTTGCAACTGTTGTCAAATTGTCGGGTTATTATCCAGGCCGAAATCAGACCATACGCCCCTGAGCCGTTGCATTTAAAAGCCCCGCATGTCGCAGTAGCACACATTTTCCGGCACAGCTCAGCCGTGCCTACTCGTTTCTCCGAGATGAGGTAGGTCAGATTATCCTTGAGATATTCTTTCAGATCTCAGCGAAACCCATTTGGGACTTAATAAATCGTTGCTTTCCTTCCAGGGTCACAAAATCGGCGATGCTTCTTATTCTCTATATCTTCTTTTTGCACGCATCTGGCAGTGACGGTCAGTTTTTCTTTTTCTTGCCAGATTCGGGTTGGCGCCACAATCAATATAGCACCCTGTCGCGATCGACCGTCGCCAACTTCGGCACCCGCCTCGACACCTCGTCTATAACCGTGTTAGGAGAGTAAGCGACAGCGATGCAACGTGCTACACTTCACGTGGAGTGTAGCGTCAGTGTTAAGCATTTTAGGGGAGCAAAACGTGTGTTCAGTGTCGTACGACCAAATAGCTCACTATAGCGACAGCTAAATTCTGGGAGTCACTACTTTATGTCACTTAAACATTTTCGTAACCACCTGTATATGTAAAAGTGAAAGTTTGTGTGTACAGTCCGTTCTCTCAAACTTACACTGCCATCCTCGCCCCGATCGAACAAAGCGGCGCGTGCGTGTTCGATTGGGGCGAGGATGGCAGTGTAAGTTTGAAGGAACAGACTGTATGTAAGTAATAATAGAAATCGTGGTGAGTGAACCCATCCGGACCGAATTTTACACGCAGATCCACCATGAGCCTGTGGCTGTTATAGGCTCTATTCTATTGATCAGCTTATCGATTATATCGATTTTATCGATTTTTGCTATTTTTGCTCAGGGACTGGCGAAAGCATGCCTACTGAGATTACTTGGCACGCTGAATGCGAATACGACAACCATTTTGGGTGCGGGTGTCGATTTATTGATTTTATCGATTTTTCCACTTTCGCTCAGTGACGGGCAAGGGTGTGCCTACTAGGGTTCTGCAATGTGCTAAACACGAATAGGACAACCATTTTTGGCAAAGACATTGATTCATTGATTTCATCGAATTCCTCACTTTCGCTCTGGCACGGGTGAGAACATGTTCTGGAACACTCCAATATGCCTAACACGAGTATGACAACTATTGCGCAGGAACTTGTGCATTAATTGGTTCTATCGACTTTTCGATTTTTCAACAGGCGAAAGAATGGTACCAAGAGTATTTAACATAGTGATCACCGGGATGACGAGTACTTCAAAAGGATGTATTTGAATCTTAATTATCAGCGTCGGTGTGAAAAGTCTGGGGTGGAAAAACTCTCCAGCGAAGCCGGGTATGTCGTCTAGTAGTTAATAATTTTGAATCGCCGATCATCTTCTGAAGTCAGCCTATGTAAAGGAGAGTCTCAAAGAGATGCAAACAGTCCATAATGCTCGTTTTACGTGTACCAGAGCTACAGAGTCTTCTCTGAAGCGAAAATTCTAGGTATTCGGCTGCGTTTTGGTAGTGAGTGCCTTTGTTTATACGCCAAATTTCCAGGCGTTGGTATGACGAAAAATGCCCTTCCCAAGCAGGGATGCCTAGAGCGCTGTTTTGGCCTTGCTTAACTGGGCATCTGTCGCCTCGCAATCATGCGATTTCGTGGCTAAAGCCCTGTTGACAGGACAGAAAACCCAATACAACCTCGAAAAATGCCTACAGTGTGCTCATTTACACCTAAATGCATAAAAGAACTGTGGAAACTGGACAGTGCTGCCAAAAAAATGGCGGAATTTGGAACATAGCCCATAAGAACAAGTTTCGCTTGAGAGTGACTAGGATTTTCCTTCAGAGTTGAAGCTCATCTTCAGAAAAGAGCCAGATTACCCCCTTCATTAAAAATATAGTACAACCTTCCTAGTTATGCTTGACTATTCGTTTTTGAACACAGGAAAGGTTTCGAGTGCCGCGTCTCAAACAGAGTCAGCGGTTTTTCAACTTCGGCCACTTCGAAAACCGATGCCATGGGTAGTGGCAAGACGTACGCAAAATCCCATAGACGCATTCATGTGGAAGCGAAGAGCGGTTTTCATAAATAGGGAAAGGACTTTCCATCTGAAATCACCTAACCACCCTTCTTTGGTTGCAAAACAGGTAACATTTCATATGAAAAGCATGGCCCTCAATCCCCTAAGAATCGGGCATAAAAACTGTTGAGATGGAAGCGGAATAACTAAATAAGGAACAAGGTACTCAAGCGTACAGCGAATATATAATTTTTGTCTTTTTCTATTTTTAATCTTTTATGAATTTTATACTTCTTGGTAAATCTCAGGATTTGTACCTTCTAAAAGGCTGAAAACTGCGGTGAAGACGAGTTGTCCAGTGAGAAGTGAATAGAGGGCAATGAGGCTATGTGAATATACGTAATTAGGTGTGACTAGCTAATTGGTCCAGATCATGCCTGACGAAAACTTCGTGGACTGCTAGAATAAACTTTTTCCATGAGAAATTGACGTTCTTTGATCCACAGAGGCGCACAGGGGTTATTCTAATGAAAACATGTAGCTACACCGAACTTCTGCATGTCTTCTTAACTATTGGTGCAAGCGTTTTGAAAATAACCAAAAGCAGTGAAACCATGGCTAATATTTCGGCTGAAATTTTCGAATTTGGAAACTTGTAGATCTGGAAATCTTTCTGCTAGCAAAAGTCTGTTGTGTGGTTGAATTGCATTCTATTTGTTTGTCTGAAGGAGTGTTTATACTTCGGCGCGACGTGACCGTCGCATCCAAGCAAACTGTTCAAATGCGATGGGTCCTGAGTGGAAGCATGCACAGACAGTAGTCGCGATGTGGTAGTTGGTGTTCGCCCTCGCGACGCAAAGTCGCGAGGCGGCGTCGCGCTTTGTTTATACTTTTTTTGAGAAATGACGCGATGAGCCAGAATCGCGTCGCGCCTGCTAGCAGACGCGACGCGATGATTTCGCCCATGTCAGAGCCTGGAGTAGGCTGTTCTTTGTTTGATTTTCTTTCTACTTCGGCCTAAAACTTACGGGACTATACAACTTACCATAAGAACGCATAAACGTTGACGCTTTCTCCAAATCGAGCTAAGTGTGTAATTCTTTGTGTCCGCAATTTTGCGAACTTTGGCATGGCGCAACCGCGCGACGCGACGGCTTCGCTACCAGTAGCGTTGCGCGTGTTGTAGCCGTCGCTGCGACGCCATCGCTTTGCGAAAAGTATAAACACTTCGTGACACCCTGTAGTGGACTATTAAGCATCTTGAGGAATGTTTACAAGCCGTTCTCACTACTGATTTGCTTCTTTCAAATGTAATCTTCCGCTGAGCCAGCGTTCATCGACAAATTTGTCAGGTTTGAAGGAACAGGCTCGATAGCGGGTTTCAGAGTCGTGCCGCGCAGCGCCGCGCCATATGATGAAGTATAGGCAACGCAGAGCGAGCTCGCGCGGCAAGTGCCGCGAACAGGGGGACTTTCAGAGATTTTGCCTCGCGCGAGTCCTCCGCGGCATTTTGCGAGCTCGACTGGCGAGTCGCGGAGTCGAATGGTCTAGGGTATTCGGCGCCGCTCATCGAAAACTGTATGAAACCCGCTATAAATTCAAATATCTAGACAGGAGAATAAAGAGGTGCTAGACTGTTAGGCAGCTATGAATGTCTGAGATTGGACAAGATTTAATATATCTTTGGAAAACCCTCGATTAGCGAGCTCAGCACTGCTTGGGATGAAAATGCTGTCTGGACACTGCCTATCAATTCCTTCGCATAACTGTCGCGCGTTAAATTTGTCTGAAGTGCAATGAAAGCGGATCGAGGATTTTCTTCAGCTCAAAATGGCTGTTTAACTTGAACATGATTGCAACTGTTTACACTTCTCCTACAAGATCTTCACAGTGTTGATTTCGTTCTAATCCTTTTTTTGTAATTTCGGAGCAACATGCGGAGTTTTTAGAGCGAGAAGTTGATGGACATGGGGGCCCTCTCCAGATTCTCGTCTCGAGTATGTCGTTTGCAAATTCAGTTTCACAGTGTTGAGTTTGTTCTAAATCATTCTCTGTACTTTCGGTAAAGCATGAAGACTTTCAGAGCGAGAAGCTGATGGAGTGAGGAATCGTTACAAGCCCTACATCTTGAGTATGTTGTTTGCAAAATTCTTTCCTCGTGATCTCGGTGAAGCATGCGAATGTTCCAGAGCGAGAAGCTGATGGAGTGAGGAATCGTTACAAGCCCTACATCTTGAGTATGTTGTTTGCAAAATTCTTTCTTCGTGATCTCGGCGAAGCATGAGGACTTTCAGAGCGAGAAGCTGATGGAGTGAGGAATCGTTACAAGCCCTACATCTTGAGTATGTTGTTTGCAAAATTCTTTCTTTCTGATCTCGGTGAAGCACGCGAATGTTCCAGAGCGAGAAGCTGATGGAGTGAGGAATCGTTACAAGCCCTACATCTTGAGTATGTTGTTTGCAAAATTCTTTCTTCGTGATCTCGGCGAAGCATGAGGACTTTCAGAGCGAGAAGCTGATGGAGTGAGGAATCGTTACAAGCCCTACATCTTGAGTATGTTATTTGCAAGATTCTTTCTTCGTGATCTCGGTGAAGCATGAGGACTTTCAGAGCGAGAAGCTGATGGTGTGAGGAATCGTTACAAGCCCTACATCTTGAGTATGTTGTTTGCAAAATTCTTTCTTCGTGATCTCGGTGAAGCATGCGAATGTTCCAGAGCGAGAAGCTGATGGAGTGAGGAATCGCTACAAGCCCTACATCTTGAGTATGTTCCTTCTTATTTCCTTCAATGCCATGTATAGTTTGCTTCCTAACTCATATCCATATGTGTACATTTTGAACAAATGTCACAATTCACATTCAACTTATTTAAGAACGAGAGGCCGACGGAATGCTCGTTTAGAAGACGGCTCATGGACCCCCTCCGCCCAGATTTCTTAAAGTGATTTTTGTTCTTTGCAAAAGATGAATAAAAATTGCTAGTGATGTCAAATGCGTTAGGAAGTTTTATTCATGAATCGACACTGTCACAGCAATTATGACAGGAAACTCTCAAGTCCGGGTTGCAAATTAGTTGCAACGAAGGATGTGATGTTACATATTCGATGTTCCTGAAGATTATATTAGTTCAATCCTACCTGCAGTCACAAGATCGAGTAATATATAAAAAGTAAGAGGCCGAAAGGTGTTCGATGATGTCCTTGGTACTGCTCTTCTCGTGATAAAATAGCGTTAATCAAGCAATCAATTTACGTCGCTTTTATCTATTAGCTTATCGGGAGAGATCACAGCTGCCTACCACCAATTCTGTTTTCAATCAATCCCGACTAGCTTATCCTCAACAGCATTCAATTACATTTTGGTTTAGAAAGAAGAACTAAACTATGGTTCAACGTCCACTCCAATATTAAAATCAAACTTACAAGGAAAGGATACTTGGTCAGTGTGGCCATTCATAGAGAGGTGTATATTGCCTTATGCAGCTTTCGACGCTGATTTCGAATCCGTTTTCAAAATCGGCCAAACTGCTCTCTATGATGAGTTATGCCCATATTTGGTGCTCATGTAAAAGCGCTGTACCTGTGGTACGAGCATAGTTCACAGCGCAAAGGTAAGTCCCTTTTTCTTCAGAGAAGCACTCACAGGTTCGAGTCCTGCCATATACAGGCATTTTGCATGTTTGTTCCACTGATATTTTTTCGCGTCGACAACCTATTCTGTGCAATTTTATAGTGTTTTCCACGCTAATTATTAGAGATTATGGAAATTTAAAAACTTTTGGATCGAACCATTAAATTTTAGTTATTCATGGCCACCAACGGTAGGATAACATATAATGCCCTTCCTCTAATCGTTCAAAAGGTTCCGAAACTTCAGAACATCTAATTACATATGTGGACTATGTATTGGCCTAGCTGCACTGAAAATCTAAGGATCACAATTTTCGCTCAAACTTCACATACAGGGGTTATTTGATTGGCTGGTCACTACTGTTACAATTATTCTGTACCCTAATGTCATCAAGAATCTTCTCAACTTTTTCATAGTAGAATTACTGTACGTACATTTCGAGTGACGCCATTATTTCGTACCACGCTGTTATGAAAAAACCCAAAGTGCAAAGTTCAAGAAATTTTCTCTCAGTGGAGTTACGGTGGAGTTGTGGGACACTGTATTTACCGTGTACCTACCGTATTCCTACAAAAATGATGTTAAAATACGAAGACGAGTTTCGTGATCAGCTATTCGAATAACCATCGTAGGAAGAGTTTGAAGGAAAACTACAATCTTAAAAATTCTGGATAAGATTGGGCGAACAGTGCCGAACACCCTTGTGAAACTGCATAGAACGGATTTTCAGACGAAAGCAATCAGTGAAAGGAAAATGCAAAACGTCAACCCAGTTGAGGACTCGAACCCGCGACCAATCCCACGAAGAGCGAGAGACTTACCTTTCCGCCACATCTCACCTGGTACCCGACCGTTGTGCCCCCTCTGTGAGCACTTCCCCGTAGGAAAAAGGGCATAACTCCTTACAGAGACAAGATTGCCCCAAAACGAAAACAGATTCGGAATCAGCGCTATGAGCTGCATAAGACAGTATGTACCTCTCTACGAAAGGCCGCACTGATGAAGTATCCTTCCCTTGTTAGATAAGGTCAAACATTGTCGTAATAATCTAAACGAGCAAACTCAGACCGTGAATATAGGAATGTGGAGGAATACTTGAGGTTTTCACACTAATCCGGCTTCGGGACTTAGGATAAACCCTAAGTGTGGCCTCCTTGGCGCCCCTTGTCTATGTTGCAGAAGCATTGGTGAATTCAGTACGCAACCTCTTAGCGCGGTACTTCATTACTTCGTTAAGATCCACAAGCAATTCGTTTGTGAGATCTTTTCTATAAACACTTATCAGTGTTAGCTGGCCAACGATAGCGACATGAGGTTTAGCTTGGTGATCGTCAGCCGAGCATCGCTGCTTCCTCGATGCGCTGATTCCGGCAATGTTCTGGAAATGCCCCAAAATGGCCTCTAAACCCATTTTTCGTGACGGGGTTTGTACCAGTTTGCTGAAGCAAATTTACTTTCAAAGACGCGTTGCACCGTTGGTGTTATCGATTGGACAGGTCAACACGTGTTCACTCAACGTTGCTGCTGTGGCCGGCAGCCAGCACAGCTTAGAGCGGATACCGCTCCTGCTCCAAGGAGCGGGCACTTCGACCCTATCGAAAGCGGGGATTTCGTCACTTCTGTGAGTTTCGCTGTACATTATTGGAATCGGCGTGGCGAGGAAGGTCAGAAATCTGTTGAAATCACCAGCATGCAAAACGAGGTGAACTACTGCTTTCAAAGGCAGCACCCACGGAAAATTTTCGACTTCGAGATTTTGGCGTAATCTTAAATTTTCAACTTCGGTGAGCACGGGTATATCGGTCATTTTTGTCAAAGCTTCTAGAAAGACGATTTCCGAATGTCCTTATTTCGCTGAGTGAGATTAAGATGGTAGAGTTACGTGAAACAGATCTGACGAAATAGTCGATAAGGCTGCCCCTGTCGTCACGTATTTTCTTGACGAATTTGGTTATTTTCCCGAACTTGCAGCTTTCCAAGGAAGGGAAAACGGAAATAGGAAAAGTGAATAATGAAAGTTGCACGGATGTATCTGTGGAGCAAAAAAAGTAGGGCGAAGAAAAAGTAAGGTTACCAGACAATCCAAATAGAATAGTAGATGAACAGTGGAGAAAAGAGCGTGGAGAAGACTTTTTCGTTGAAAAAATTGAGTGAAGGCAGGCGAAAACAGCTGATCCGTGTCAAGTGTCGCTCCACTGCTACGTTCGCAAGGCAGGCTATCTCGTACCAACAGGCTGGACGCAAATGTCGCAACCGTTCCAAAAGTTTGAAGATAAAGATTATCATGGGTGCTGCCTTTGAGGTTCTCACACTAATCCGGCTTCGCGACTTGGTCTACTCCCCGAATGTGCTCTCCTTGGCGCCCTCGGGTCTATATTGCAGGAGCACTGGTGAAATTAGTACGTAAGCGTTTAGTGCGAAACTCCAATAATTGTTAAGATTAACAAGCAATTCGTTTGGGAGATCTTCTTCAATGAACACTTATCAGTGCAAGATGACCAACGATATCGACATGACGTTTGACTAGACTACTAGGCTTTGACTACGTCTGCTCATAGCCTTTCTCTTTTGTTCACTTATTAGAGGAATACCAGATATCCTAGAGGACTTGCTGACAGGTAACTGTGACGGTCAACTCTAGTCTATAACCGTCGATTCCTTGTGCCAATTGTCACTTTTTGAGGAAACAAAGATTACCATGTCATCGTGTAAATGTTGGTCTAATACCATGCAAGCTCATTTGGTTTCGATGACTACTCGGCAGTAAGAGAAACAGGATTATTATAGTACTTATTGCAGCAAGCTACGTAATTGGGGCGCATTGCAGTTACAGAACGTGAAGCAGTGAAATGTTTTTGCTTGATTAAAGGAAAGACTGATTGTCTCAGACAGTTCCACAGCATTAGCCGCACCACCCCTTTGTCTTAGCGGACTAGCCGCGCTATCTACTTTCATTACAGGGCAACAAATCAGTTGCCATAGTTAAGGTCGATCTTACAAAAACACTGGAGGTGTTCTATTCTTTTCAAGGTCTCTAACAAACATCACAGCTACGCTGTCGTCGCGTCCGCTCAGCCCCAAAACTTCGAACAACTGCTCTTATGCCGGCACGTTATTCAATGTAAACTCAGAAATATGACATGAGGATTTGTAACATTCTGTTCTCTATGTGATTATCACTTACTGCAAGCGGTCCTAGGTTGGGCTTACGTAGGTGTTGCTGCGCTTAAACGTTCGTAGTGGTTCTTCTTTACGTCCTGAGCAAAACCTAGCGAATAAACGTCCCATTGGTCTTCAAAATCCATATTCAGGAAGAGGGACGTCCTCCAGGCTAAAATTAACTTCTCTAAGGCGAGCATCCGCTTTTGCGCCTTCCTTCCAGCAGTAACGGCTTTTCTTTGAATGTCGCTGAGATCCACCGCCTTCTGAGCTGCACTGATCCATAATTGAAGTCGAGCATTAGTTGTCGGGGATTTTCCTTCTAGTCGAGTTGTACTTTTCTTCAAACTCTATGCGATAGAAAATGAGGTGTGGTGGAAAATCAGAAAAAAAACTAAATAGTAACCTATCGCTTACCCCAATATTGAAGGCTTACCCAAGCAATTTTTTTGTATCTGAGTTTTCGAACATTTTGAGCCGAACAACATTCTCGGTAATTCTATGCACGTTGCATCGCCTTAGACAGGAGCACTCTCAAAAGATTCCCGCGAATCCAGTGCGAGCGACGTGCTCTCCGAGTCCGCGGAAAAGCTCCTCAGTACGAATTGAACTGGAGAGGTGCTATCACGTTCTCAGACACTCGCATTGTGTCTGTGTCTGAGAAGTTGCTGGAACCTCACTAGCCTAACTTGTACAGAAAAGCTAGAAAATGAAAATTTGGACAAACTAAGATTTTTCTATTCACACCCTTAGCCACGCCGAAAAATCATTCAAAAACGGAGGGTAAATCAAAAAGGAGTAATATAGACAACAAGAATTATTATTTCTGATTAACTTAACAATCAATCGGGAAAAGATCTTAACAAGGACAATATTGCTTTAGCTAGATGAAAGATAAATTTACGAATCAGTTCACAATAGACACAAAGCGTCTTCATCTAATTTACATTTTTATGCAGAAGTTCTGTATTAAACTGCGAAAGAGGCGTAATCTCGTTTGAGCAACGCAGTAGTCTCGCTGTCCTCCGTTCTGTCGCAAATCGAATCCATCACTTCGATGGTTCGAGATTGGCCAACACCTAAATGTTCAGAGAATAACTGAAGGTAGTGCACATGAGGGAGGTTCTACTCGTAATATAAGAAAGCACAGTGTTTGTCGAATTCGATAGTAATTCCCTCAGCGAACAAAATTGAAGTGACAGGGGTGAAACCTTTTTTTTCTCTCAGAAAAGGTTACAACTATTAACAACTTTGGAATGGCGCACATTCACCTCGCGTTCTCCAAACTATTAGTGAGGGCACAATTTGCGAAATCAAGTTCAAAGACGGTTCAAGAAAATTAAAGTCGGACGAAGAAGCTTCAATGGTGAAGAAGGAAGGCGTCGACCAGCAAATTTCAACGACAATGAACTTTTGACATTTATGGACGAGGATGAAAGCTTGACGACAAGAATGCTGACTGAAGACTTCAAGAAGGGCGATTCAACTGTCGTTTTCTTTCTCAGAAAGCTAGGAAAAGTTTGAGGATTGGCTGCTGAAGGATTGGGAGATTGCTCGGGTCGTCACCAACTTGCCGCAACCAGGTGGTTGTGGAAAAGGGCCTGCCTTTGAAAAGGCACAGCCATTCCGAAAGGCAAAGGTAGAACCTTTGACTGCTTGAATTATCGACCGATCCACCTCCATTCCCCTAATATAGGGTTTTCGAACACGTCCTTAACCGTCGCATTCGAAACATGGTTATCTTGTCCAAGAGTCATTGCGGTTTTGCAGATAGGTGTGGTACTAAGGATATCTTCCATACTACACATCTTCTGGTCAAAAAACATCGTAAAAGGCAGGGGCTACACATCGCTTTTTCTTTCTTGAGCTGATTGAGCTCCGCTTGCTCTGGTGATTTTGACGCCCATGGAGTTTTGTGTACTGGTTAACATCGGTCAAGTTCATCCTTCCTTCAGAAGAATCACAGCCATTCGCTTGTCAGAGAATTCCGGATGAACTTGGAAATTGTATCGCTTCGCCGGCACAAATTCAGATAGATTTAAATTTCCGTTGCAATAAGGAATGGAATTGCTGTTTAGGAACTCACAGTGTTTATGGAACTCCAATTTGTCCGTTTTAATGAAGAGCGCTCGTGACAAAGGTGAGCGCTGCCCGTCTTTGAAAACTGCTGTCGCACTGAACATGTAGAACCAGTCATAGCGTAGGTCCGGAAACACAACCTGAAAGGACACTTGTGTTTGCCCGCTGATTTCGCGAACACCAGATCTTACCTACCGAACTCCCCCTCCCAAACCCGGCGGGTAAGCTAAGACCATCTCATTAAAGTACTGCCACTATAGGAGAAAAGGTCTCACTCCAGGGCCTGTATTTACAAAGCCTCCCATCGGCAAAATCTGATTTAGCGTGCTTCTAAGCCAAAAAATCCATAGTCCTTATGAGCATTCGATAGAAAAATTTCGAGAGCGCAGAGCCTGTGGCGCGTACGCCGCGCGTCTGCTTGTAACAGCGGTCCGACGTCTTCTCTCAGCGGTTCGACCACGCCGTTCGTCAGAGTTAGCGAGAGCGTTTTTATACGCTTTCCTTATTGTTTGAAATGTTGTTGTAATGAAGAGGCATGTCCAATCTTGATCGAACTGGTCCCCACGCCTCGCGTTTTGCACATTTTGCTAGCGCATACCTGAAATCGTTATTTTTCATGTTCTGTATGTTTTTTGTTTTCTCTCGGTAAAGAGCTGCTTGTCTTGGATAGCCGTTAAAAACGCCTACCTGAGCCTAATCCTAACAAACGGCGTCCTAAAACAGCTGAGCGGGGACTCCGCGTCGCCGTTACAAGCATGACGCGCCGCGCACGCTCTGCGCGGTCGAAAACTTTCTACCGATTGCGCATAAGGACTATACCACGGCACCATGGGCCGAGCCAAGTATCTTCTGAAGCAATGTATTCCTAGTAAAGGGAGTACCTAACTTTTTACGCAACACATGTACATAACCTCCTACCTAAATACCACAGACAATATAGGATGTGATCCGAAAGACTGCACGCAACAGCTCATATCCTGTTAGAAAATGCCTGGGAGAAAGTCGCGTCAACATGTAAATGCTAGTAAAAGTAGCAACAGATGCCTTCATCACTTACCCGTCGTCCATTCACAGGAATCTTCTCCCATTCTGACAGCGAAGCGTTAGGATTCTCGGTGAAATAAACAATATAGTTCTGAAAAAATCACATTGATTTATAATGGCATCTTCACAGTAAAATTATGTTTTGCGCTCAGTTTGAGGATTAAACCTCATTCTCATTCTGAAAATTCCGCAAATACAGGGAGCTCCAAACGGCCACTTGGATACAGACCAGGGTCGCGCGGTGCGCCAGCGTTAGACAGAGAGCATGATCTAGGCATTATAGGACGAGGAGTGCGCCAGGCAGTTAGTGTGCAAAGGCGCGCCGCGGTACTGGTCTGTATCCAACTGGCCGCTTCAAGTTCTCCGTTTGTGAACGCATCAAATTTGCTAGTTTTTCTTCCTTATTTCAAATCTTTGGCTGATTATAGTCCATCCCAACTGTCCTACCACATGCAATTTCGAGCCAAACGAGCTCAATCGTTCCACTTCCGACTTCCAAAACTTCAAATTTTACTTCTGTCCATTGTCTCATGTGAATATTAATGTAAGTAACAATTAAAGAAATCATCTGAAGAATATGCCCAGGTTTTACGATAGCAGAACATGGAATATATTGGACCAAGTACCGCCATCACTGTTCTCACTTGTTCGTGGAGCACTGTCGCTCCGTCAAAAAGTAGTGATCACCACTCAGTCCCTGGCATTCCTGAAACGATGTAGAACAACCGACCTGCTGCCGAACTTCGTCAGAAATAAGAAGATAGGCGAAGTATGCAACCTTCCGGAAGATCACCCAAAGATACGTAAAATATACAGATCTATCCTGTCTACGGTGATCAAACAGAAACAACATGTATTGTATTCTAGCCTGTTGAAATGTGTTGCAAAAGAGGAGGCATGCAGACGTTACATGGATGCACAAAGTTGGAAGAGGATTGAGGGTGCGTCAAGACGAATTTGTGATTCTATACGATCTAAGGCTAAGTCTGTACTCCGTGCAAAATTCAATAGACTTTTGTCTAGTTTCCGTGTGAATCATCAGGACGTTGGGAGCAGCTCACAAGTAAACCACCGATCCGAAAACATCTCAGCTCATAATGTGGTTAACAACGATAGAACGGCTAGGGTTACGGTACTAGGTGGTGCTCAAATTTCTGATAACGCAAAAAGCTTCCTTAGCCTCGGACCATCATTTGCACCTACACAAAACATAAATGCAGCTGTCATCCGGAAAGTCGTAGGAGGGTTACACCGACTCAGAGACCAACTCCGAGAATGTAAGCGGGCTAGTCAACTACAGATACCAACAGCTTTAAGTACACGACCATTGCCGCCTATTCCATTCCCACGCTCTTTCTACAAAGAGCCTGAACCTTGCGCTGATGCCGATATCAAATTTAGAATACTATCATCAGGTGTCTTATCAATTTTGGCTAAGAACAAACGGCAGCGTCAATCCAACTTGACGTTCGAACAGCAACAGGGCTTCAAGGAAATACGGCAACTGACTAGCTGTGGTGTGATTCGCCTCTCGGTGAGCGATAAAGGTGGCGAATTTGTGGTTATGCCCCAAACGCTAGACCGCGAAATCACCGAATTCCATCTCACCGATGCGACCATTTACCGATGTACCACGCAGAGTGAATTCATTTCTCAGTACAAAAGGTTGAACCATGTCTGGATGACTAGCGGCAAAGCTGCAGGTCTGAGCGAAGTTTTCCTGAGTAGGCTTAAAATTGAAAATCCAAACTGCCCCGTATTTTACAGTCTTATAAAGACTCATAAACTCTCCACGCTCGAAAATTCGACCAATTGTAAGCTGTGTGGGTGGTCCAACTGACAGAATATCGTGGTTTCTGAACAAAATTGTCAGCCAATTGTTAACCAAGGTGCCCTCTCATTTAACAAACACCAGACATTTCCTTGACCAATTAAAGAAGACCAACTTCAATCAGAACTGCGTAGTTGAGTCATTCGATGTTTCCTCGCTCTACACGAACGTCACAATCAGTGATGCTTTACAGGCATTGAATGAGATGTTAGTGTTACATGGAAGAGAGATTGAGACTTACGGTCTTGGTAGAGCACGGGTCATGACTCTGGTTAAGGAATGTCTCACGTGTAATGTTTTTAAATGGTCTGGAAGATATTTCTCCCAGATCAGAGGACTAGCCATGGGACAAAGGCTAGCACCGGTTCTTGCTATCTGCTACATGAGCAAGATAGAGGGACCAGTGCTTTCAAGACAACCATTGTTGTACTGCCGCTACATCGATGACTGCTGCGTAATTACATCCACCCAGTCAGAGATGGACGAATGTTTCAGATTACTCAATGAGCAATCGCAGTACATAAAACTGACCAGAGAAACTCCACACGAAGGTTGGCTACCATTTCTCAACACACAGCTGAAAATATCTAACGGCATGGTTCATGTGAAATGGTATCGCAAGGAGAGTTGCAAGAATATCGTTGTACATGCGAGGTCCGCTCACCCGATGACCGTCAAACGTGCTGTAATTCGCAATATGTTCAAAACAGCAATAGAAGTGAGCAGTGGTGAGGCTGAACGCCAAGAATCCACAAGGCTGGCATCAGTTATAGCGCGGGAAAACGGTTACTTTTCACGAGGACAACAACATCGTAGAGCACGCACTAGTAGCAAAACTAACGAATATCAAAACAAACTTCCTCTGTGCATCCCCTTCATTTCCGACAGGATCAGCGACGCAATAAAGAAATGTCTAGCCCGGTCACAACTACAAAATGATGTTGTTCTTATCAACATTCCTAACGACAACATCAAACGACAGTTGGTCCGTAACAGACTATATGATAGGTCATGTATCACGAAAAATTGCGTCACATGTCCATACGGTAGAAGTGGAGACTGCGCAAAAACAGGGGTGGTTTACCAAATCGAATGCTTGAGCTGCCATGCGATCTACATCGGTGAGACCGGGCGACCTCTTCACGTACGAATAAATGAACATCTTGCTAGCAAAAGGAGGGAAAGTTTGATAAAGCCACTCGGGAAACACAGACACGAAGACCACAGTGGAAACGATTTCGATGTAGCGTGCACGATTCTGGCCCATGAGCCAGAAATCTCGGCAAGGAAAGCTCTCGAAGCATTCTGGATTTCTGCGCGAAACCCCAGGATGAACAACAGAAATGAGCACATATCGATCACTAGTGATCTAATGCCGTTCTTACCATTATGCGAGCTATAAGATTGTCACCGAGTCGTGATGAGCAACATCCATTCATCCGCTAGTGACAGTCGCGTATTGCGGTGCGGATAAATCCTCCGCGTTTTGGTGGAGCGCTTGGTGAGTTCGTCTCACATGTCTGGTGATCACTGTTAACTAGTCATTATGAGTCGAAGGCACAGTGCAGAGGAAGCGTTTGATAGTGTAGAGCGCGAATTCAAAGAAATTGATCCACTTTCAGGCCTTGAAAACGGCGTGTTGCCGAAACGTTGGCAAATAAAGTATTCATAACAACCTGCGTGGCGTAACAATTAAAGAAATTAATGTAAGTGTTTCCTTCTGGGGCCATGGCAAAGCCAAAATTTTTGCCAACAGCTATGACATCGCCGTCAGTCCTCCCGTCTCAGGTGGTCATTTTACTATCAAATGCATCCACACTTCTCCACATGACTAACCTTCACATCATGCGTCCTCTTGAATGGTGGTTCCCATGTCAGCTCAATGGTATTAGGATTCAATTTTGTAGCCAATATGTGTTGTGGGCTCAGTTGAGGTTCTGAAACAGTAGAACTTCATGTTCTCTCGCTGTAGTAGAGCAGCTATTGTTTATGAAACAGCCTTACCAGTGTATTGTACAAGGTAGATCGGCTTGCTCTCGCCATATTTGCTGACCGCGGTAATACGGAATTCGTAGAGGGAACATGAGTCCACACTCATGATCTCAACGGCATTCCCTTTGATACCGCGTAGTTCCCGAATCTTGCCATCTTCGTTGTGTCTACAAAAAAAAATTTTTGATTAAGTTTGGTTTTCAAATGTGTGCCAAATAGGGAACTCTTTGCAAGAAAACGACTAGGTATTGAGGTGCTAACAAACGATGGAATCACGGAAATTATACATCTCTTTTGAAGCGATTGACAGAAACAATTGGGAAATGCTCTCGAATCGTTATGGTGAGGTTCAAAAGAAACTGTATCAAAAATCTTTCTATCGAGGGATTCTCACTGGAAGGTCCACGTCATCTTTTGATTCCGAGGCGCGAGGATTAACGCCAACTACCAAAATATGACCACTGCTCCAGCATGCGTCCAATGGGAAACAACCGTTTTTGAGCAGTTTGCGCTATGATCGCGTTGCGATGAAGTATAAACACAGCTAGGCTCCCATAAGCCCGCTTTGAAACTCAGTCCTCTACTTTGAATTTGTTAAAAAAAGAATTAGAAGATTTCAACTCCAATTTTGAGTTTATTCCGTCATTGAGTGATATTTAGCCGAATACGGCACAACAAATAACCAATTTTCGGAAAGATCCGGAGATCGGGTGAAAACTCCTACTACTTCTAGAAAATGTAGTGAAAACAAACTTGAGACGATAGCGTATGTTGTAGGTGAGGTCGGATTCTGTAGAGAATGCAGGTGCCCAGGCAATGCGCACTGAGTAAGCTGAGGTACTGATCACCTGAAAATAAAATGCATATTTGGGTAAAGTAAAACAGCAGATTACCCCAATGATCTTCGTCACAGAAACCCGTGATCTCAGTTTCAGCGAAAATAAGGTGAGTCCCAAAATTTTCCTCAAAATTGTTTTAGATCTTAGATAAATAGAATAAATTTTAGATTGGAAGATAGTTTTTGTTTTAGGCTCCTCCACATGACTGTACCCATCCATCTCTCGATTTCGGGTTTTATATGAGGCTTTTGTGGAAGAGAAATTCTAATTAGTACATATACGCCTGACATGCAATAAAATTAAGAGTCACTCAAGCACCCACACGAAACAACCGGTCCTCTACCCCAATAATTTTATAATTAACATCATAGTTGACCATAAACATCAACAGTTGATTAAGTTCCATGTAATGTTCTCCATTTCATACTATTCAACACGAAATATAGGTGGACGATCATATCCAACATATCTACAGGTACTTAAGTTTGAAGTTAAGCAACTAATAGCAAGAATTTTGAAAAATATGTGCACATATTGCATAGATAAATATTTTAACACATCGTACACACTGTAGTGAGTTTCCTTTACCTTACTGATGAGTGCACGGGGGTACTTACTTTTATGTTTAGTTTTCGTATAAGGTTAATGCACGAAACGAAAACTGAACATATAGGTAAAACGTGAAATTATCATATAAATTTGGAATTTATATAACAAGCGGTGTTCAAGTAACTGGAATTCGAAATTACCTGACAATCTGAAGGCGGATCTGGTGGAAGCCGAGCAAACATAAACTTCTCATTCGGTACTGGAAAAGCACATTATTGTACACAATAAGGTACCATTAGCAGATATAGCCAACAACTCACAGACATGGCTTCCCCTCCTCTTCGCCCTCTTCTTCTTAGATTTTTTTCGTGAAAGTTCATTGTAGTCCTTGTGAGCAAATATCATTCCTCTTGCCAGTTGAGCTAGAAGTGACGCCATAGCGGCTCGACGTCTCCTGAGCATCACTGGTTAATTATATCGTCCCGTTATTCCATCATAATAATCACATACTGTACTGATTCAGGTAATCAGACCACAAACCTTGCTTTTGCTTCTCTAATTAAATAGAATGGATTGTTGCTCTTGAGCTTGCGACCGAGGTAGTGAATTTCCTTCAGATACATTCTTCCCACCACATCCATGCACATAGTGGTCAGGATCACACCACCTGTAATGCCAAAACTGCGGTAATAGTATTGAGTTAGTAACTTCCCTGGGAAAGGATAAGAAGCTGTCATAAGTGCGCCGCAAGAGTGCATCTGACGCACGCCAGTCGCACATCGGACGGACGCACACTCTCCATGAAGATCACTCAACGCAGCAGCTACACGGGGAACGATAACATCACGCGGCTGTGGTGAACGCCAAGGACGCAGGCGCGTCTGCGTCACTCTCGCCTGAGCTCCCTCAGGGCTACAACTAGACCCACATAGGCGTACGCGCGTCGATCGCACGGGTATAGTATAAACTACCCTACTCAGCTGACTTCTGCACGTGAGTTTGCTGGTTTTTTTTTACCTTGAGGGAAAGGAATGGCTGCATTTATGTTTGGGTGATCAACATAGCTTTCTTCAGCCCTCTATTGCCAATCAAATTTCTCGTCATCGTTCTTTAACGGTATTTAGGTAGTGATATCGAATACTGGTCTAATACATCCCTACTGGAAACCCTTCCGCATCGAGTTAAATAGGACCATCTATTCCCCGACAGCTTTGACTCAGGAAACTTAAAAACCGTGTTTTGCATGAGATTGAAAGATGCAAATCCCACGATTAGGACATATGTACGTGCTCATGCAAAACGGTTTTTTTAATCAATAGTTCTATACCAGCAATGGTAAATCCATGCAAAACCCATGCATACCCATGCAAAACCCATGCGGAACCCATGCACAAAATCTGTGTTTTTCGTGGGTTGTGCATCGGATTTGCATCGAATTTCGGAGACGCATTGGTCCTGCATGGGTTTTGCATGGGTACGCATGGGTTCTGTATGGATTTGGCTATTGCTGGTATAGAACTATTGATTAAAACACGCATGTCTTAATCGTGGGATTTGCATCTTTCAATCTCGTGCAAAACCCGGTTTTTAAGGTTCCTGAGGCGCTACTTTTCCAAATTTTATCAGAGTTCATGTGCCAGTGAGGCACTAAGTACTATATTTGAATAACTTACCTAAAACTACTGCCAGTGTCGTCCAGATATTGTGATGTGAAGGCCGAAAATCGCCAAAGCCTGGAATCATATCACATTGGGTGGGTGCATAATTATCGCGAATTTTTCGCCGTCTCCCCCCCCCCCCCCCC
>JARK01001340.1:171690-203479 GCA_000688135.1 Ancylostoma ceylanicum | reverse complement strand
TGCCTCGACGCTCTGTGCGCTGTGAACACGGTATCCACGTAGTCGTGAAATTCATCGGTTGAGATCTTCTTCACAGCTCTGACGAGATCTTCGATGTTCTGAATTGCCCCTTTCATTATATGCCGTCGTTTCAAAAAGCGTCACCAGGGAGAAAAACACCGTTACCTCATACTTGTCCCTCTCCTGATGTGTGAGCTCCCAAATTCGGTCTATATAAGCCTGACCACTTTCGGCTATGTTTTCTGTTTGTTCTCGTTTTACCTGCTGAAAGTGAGGAGGACTATAGACAACTACCGGAGGGTAAAATGCAATATATTTCTAGCAAAATTTCCCTAACACAAGCTGCAAAGTCTGTAGAATGGCCATCAAAACGAAAGACGTAATAAAATCAAAAAATATAAAGTGAACTATGAACAGAGTAAATGTGATCACTTATAGTTGGCACACTACTTAGTGTTATAATACTTTCTTCAAAAAATACTCTATATAGCCGAAAGAAACATGCATGTATTATCTGTATTACCCCATGCACAATACTGCTCACGGGAGGTTGAAAACCGACCGTCGCTCCGTGGAGCCCCAGTGGCTTTGGCATAACCTCCATAGAAATGCCCTAATCAAAGCGGCTATGTCAAAGTTCAATTTGTCCCGAGGGGATATTTCGAACGGTCGACGGAGTAAACTTCCCGCCTACTGGTCTCCTGCCCAAGTAATCGATATATTGATCGGTTCCGTGGACGGAATGAACCAGTGATAACGTGACATTACGTGGGCAGTATTGCACTAGCACATCTATCCCATACTTTCACGGTTATTCATAGTTGAATTTTTAAACAAATTTTCAATGGGTGAATCCTCGAGATCCCCTTCTTCCCTCGGACCCCCCCCCTCCACTATAGTTCTCTTCCCAAGCAAAACTNCCAAAAGCTACATTTAGTCACTTTGACCCTTTCAAAATCTGCGCTCCTAAATGCTCTTTCAGTGTTGCAGTTTAATGCACCTACTAAAGTCGATGGTCATTACCTTCTACAGGCCCGGTTCCCCATGCGCCCCGCCCCCTCTCCACGCGTTTTTGATGGACCTAAACCCCTGGTTCCTTATGAAAGACCTACGTAACCGTATAAATTCTCCAGGGGGTTGCGAACAAGTACACTATCAGATGTGATTGGCTTATTTGAATTTTTTTGGCTACCCCGACGCTTCTCGGAAAATTGGAAGTAAATCGATCGAACTCAATCACTTCTTGCTTTAGAAAATTACTCTACAAAGAGATAAAGAGGCCATACTGCCTCATTTTTGACCTGTCGGACCACTAGGAGGATATGAAAATTCAAGAATGAAAATTCCCCTTGAAAAATCATATCAGTTAATTTATTTGGAATGGTTAGGTGTAGAGCATTATACCTGGAAAGGGCGGAGCGCCTGAGTTCTGCGAATGGTCAGTTCACCCGATTAACCAATCATAGAACCCGTCCGCGCCGAACACTCCAGGTATAACACCCCACACCCGAAAGGGTTAAGCATATTTATTCCGTTGTTCAAAACAGCGATATCGTTCACCTTCAAGTGCTCTCCTTCCAGTCTTTGAAACATCAGTGCGCCGAAGATGATGTAGAGCGCACAGCTCACCACCAACATCAGGTGAGGAGAGAAGAATCGGGCCATGATTAGTTTCAAGGCGAGCCTGCAAAGCTCGATTTCAGTTTAACTGGCAGTTCTTCTGGATTCTCCACAACCCATATTTGAAACAAACTTCACTGTACATGGAACTATAAGAGAAATAGGGATTTTAAATGGAGTTATTGATGAATCGTTCCAGTTTTTAGAGAAGAAAACCAAACTTCTTTTCTTGTGAGGAGTTTCCCCCAGGGTTCAAGCTTTCCTCGAAAGTATATGTAGAAGTAATGATGGCATTTGCCTAGACTAGAAATACCCAGCAGTGGCGCTTGCAGAAATGGGAGCCATGGAGGGGCACGGAAAAAAGTGGAATGTCACCGCATTGGATGGAAAAATCTTATAATCTCTTATAATCTCATGATTATACGAAATCGGTCTACTAGTGGATAATAAAAGTATAATAAAAATGAATGTAAAAAATATCAGTACGGATAAAGAACCACATCGAAGTAATTTGAATTACCTAACTTATCTACGTAGTTCTTCTCTCACCCCCCCCCCCACCACCCTTCTAATGCGCCTGTTAGCGTCCACCACTGATAGCCAGTAAAGAAGTGCAGAAAGACATTCTTAAAAAGCTGTCATACGTCACGGAGCTATTTTTCCTCGATTAGAAGACTGGATGAGGGAAATGGATGAGAAAATTGCCCCAGAATCATGTACTAGATTCGATTTAAACTTCGGGCAATCATTATTCGCGTGAACCAGTAATAACTTTGAAAAGTAGAGTTATCCGATGCTCTTAATGTCAAAAAAATGAGTCGAAATCAATTTCTACCATGTGAAACCACTGAAAGGAAAACATCTATATTTAGGAAGTTATTCACAGATGCTTTGAAAATTCAGAGAGCATTTTCTCAATTCCAGAAAGGCTTATTGTTGACTGCTTGTCATCAGAAAAACGTTGACGTGGCTGTGATTTGCTTAGAGCCATAAATAGCCGAAGCAGGCAATAAGAAATTTGGGAAAAAATTACCTTTCTATTTTAAAATATTTGGATTCATCCTTTTCAATTTTTTCGCTGATTCTCTCGTATCCGTCATAAAAATTGCAACATGAAGCAAATTTATTCATATCTTAGGGGGAAAAGTGCAACACATGTTCTATTCTGTCAGAAAAAAAATTAAGAAAATAAATTTCGATCAAGCTCATGACCTTCCCATCTTTCCTAGCCAAAACTGGCCTGTTTTTTTTTTCAGCGAAAAAGAGAGTGGGAGAAAAATTAGAAAAGAAAAACATAAATTATTCGCTACTCCATGTTCAGTGAGATAGAGAATGGATGCTCGCCGTCTAATGTGGAAATTGCTATTTATTGGACAAAAGTTCAACTATAGCCGTTTTTGTGATAAAATGCATCCCTGGGCATTAAGTACGGATAATTCAATGTGTTTTGTGATATTCATCGATGATCCCAAGAATATTCTTCTGAAATGCAGTTCACAGACATCTTAGGGGATCTACATATGCTTAGCTGATTGAACATAGGCGATTTTCCGAAGTCGTCCAAAAAGAGAGGGCAGTCTGGTAGAAAAACAAATGGAAATTCTGTGAAACCTAAGTACACGTCACCTACGTAATTTGCAAAGAATCTTAAAAATTTCCACAGAATTTTCTCAAAATTCTGCTGGACTGCTTCTGCTTGGTATAGGAATCATAAATCGTAGAAATCAAAGAGTCAGGGAAAGATCCAGGAGGGAAAGGCTCGAAAATTACAACAAGCTAAATAAGTAAGCTCTTTGTGCAAAAAAAGGAAAAGAAACCTGTACCAGTCCATTGCAACGAGAAGCTGAATCTCCAAAAATCACGTGGCAACTGGAGTGAAAGCGGATTATCGCAAAAGTGCGCGCATGTAACGTGGTTGTCAGATGGAGAAACTCGCTGAGACAGCCGGGCGCTGAGCACGACGGATGGTTGTTTGTGGAGGTCTTCCCGTTCATTTCAAGGCTGCCTCTTCAAGGATTTGGTCAGCCGAGGTGGGCATTCTCCTATGCCTTACACAAGCATAGAGCTCCTTTGAGAAATAGCCAAGAGCTCAGCAACAAGTTATGGTTTACTTCGGCTCGCAGATAATCTTGCAAGTTAAGCCCCCTGAGGAGCTTCTAAAAAAGGGTCTTGACGAATTGGTTAAGAAATCAGAAAAGCTTCTCTGCCACTCATGGAAGACGGGGCAAATGTAACTGATGACATAGCCAAAAACATTTCAGCTGTCATTCTCCCCTAAATTTTTGCAAATTTTTGGATTGTGGATGTTTTTTTCCAGCAATGAAGTCAGGGATTTCGAAAATTCTATGCGCTCGCTTAATTATAAGGCTCTTCAGGTAGCTAACAATAAGTCTCAGGTTGTGGCAATGAATAAAAATGCGATATGTGCAAAGTATATCGTTGAAGTCCTTTGTCGTTTCCTTTTTTTTTTGTTCACTTCCATTTTTATCTTATCTCTTGGTTGTGGTTCTGCGAAAATATAAGGTTTAGTTACCCACGATTGAGATGGCAAGATTATCGATAAACCTTGTGCAGATTCAGAACTAGTCAGAATTTTTATCATCCTGGTTTTTCGCTGAAGGTTGGACCACGAATTAAGAAAATCACTATGCTCACAATAAAAGCGGGACTTTTGCCTCGCCCTTCTATTTTTTTCCTTTTTCTTGTTTACAACTTTAAGCATTGTAAATAAGTAGGTGAATAAATGAGATAATAAATAAATTAAAGAACCGAGAGTACTAACCTCATAGTGCAAGCGCCGCGATAATGTGCCAAACATGGTGAAATATGAGCCGGTCGCGTAATTCTAGAGCCAAACTCATCCCATAACGCAGTTTAATGCTGTTTGATTCTTGCGAATTCTCTTACTTTCACCTCATCCCCTCCCCCTGTGGATCCTTGTTTCCCACATATGTATTTCAACTCTTGCATACCTTGTACCATTCGTGCCGATACTAATAAATTATACCAAAGCAAACAGCTCCACGTTCCCAAATGTTCATGAGTTGTAAATTCTTCAAAATTGGCAGTAACAGGTCATTTTGTTCCTCGCCACTTTTTCAGTTATTGAGAACAAAGGCATAAAATCTATTTTGACGAAGAAATTCCCGTAGACATAGTGGTAGTGACGTTCTATACTCAGCTGTTTCTACCTTTCTTCTTCTCCTTTTTTTGTCCAGAAAATTTGAATACAGGGAATGCATCGAACATGTTTTACTCCAAATTTGTTCTATTTTCGTTTGCAGCCCCCACCACCCATCATGCCTCATCTTTGAACTTTCGGAAAAGGGGAATGATTGAGAAGTCGCCTTTGTCGCCTTTGCTAAAGCCAGGTGAAGGCTTTCACGTCGTAAACATATTATACTGCGTAAGGAAGACATTTGAAGTAGCTAGGAAGATTTGAGGAACATCTTACTCACAGGTAAATCCTGGGTAACTTGCAAATGTCGTAGGCTATAAACTAATCCAGAATATGAGCATTTATCTAATTTGAAAGTATGCATAAGTACTAGATGTTTTGAGTAATTTTATGTAACTCTTCTTATGATTTTTATACTTACCTTGAAGTTCATGATGAAACCAAATCTCGTAGTTCATTTTGTTGTTTGAGTTTGTTTCGTTCAAATTTCATTCAAATTTCTGTTCATGGTGCACTTTGCTGTGCATAAACAAATAAATAAATAAGCAGATAATTAGAGTAGGGTTAGGACAATAAGTAAGTTTTATCCTGAAAAATGACGTTCACTTGGAATAAATGAAAATATGAAAAAGGAAATTAAATGGCCTCATCCAGGTAAAAAGGACGAGAATTCTTCCAAAATTTCCCTTAGAGAAGTGAATGAAAACAAAAATTCAACAATAGGCGGTCAACGCATGTACGGCTTGTGGTCGGGATAGCGGCGAGTGTTCGAGAATACTCAGAGGGACAATTTCTCAAGTCCCGCGACCCGCCAACCTATCCGTCCCGTCCATCAGAGGACACGATCGGATGTGACGGCCATTTCTTGGTGACATTACCGCTGTCACACTTATCCCTCAGAAATACCGCTAAGCTTATTGTGGGATGCCTTATCTGGCAATAGAATCCAAGAGAAATTTGTGGACATAAACAAGGCAAACTCACATTATCGACGGCGCACTTTAATAACTGCAAATTGCGAGCACTTGGTGGATGTCGGAGGGTGTGCTGATGGTCCCCGGGGAGCTATTGCGCTCCAAAGTGTCAGTATGAAAAGTCATGGATGCTGTGGGCACTGCAGCGCACTCTAACATGAACAGCAGCTTGCCTTTGAAACTGCTACAAATGCTATGAGCGGCTATCGTCTCGAAATGAGAGGACCTTGGTAACAAGAACGGAAAATAATCGGGTCCCTGGAGCCATGATCTCTCAACTTTCACCGAAATTTTCACCCAGCTAATGCTTCACAATCCATCCACTGGGAAATGGATTCGTCCCACACTCCCTATCTCCTCTTGTATTAGTTTGGTCACGCAGCAGTGTTCCCCCCTCAGGTTTTGTCATCACTTTGGGGACAAGTAAAAATACTGAGAATTTAATGTTATTTAAATGATTTTTAATGTCAGTTGACCCATGGAACATATTTGAAGGAAAACAGTGGCAAACATTTAGAAATGAGCTAATATGAACTTCATTATTTATTAAATATTTTTGGAAAACCCTTCCAGCCTTCTCATGTAGGGCAAACCCAAGCACATCGTAGATTAACGAGCCCTCTATTAGCGTATGTTCGGTGTGCATGATTTGCATTGCTTTTTTTTGAATAATTCTATTAATTATTTGTTATTATAATCATTTTTTTCGAATTTCATTTCCTGTCCGAGTGAGTCCCCGAAACGGCGGGAACCCCAACTTTTTCCCCACGTCCCTTCCTCTCCCACTATCTGCATCCGCCACTAGTAAACTCATACCCATGGGTACCACTGTCTTATCTATGGGTACAGGCTGCGCACGAACAACATCACGTATGGGTAAACATGTTTATGGGCGGGACTGTCGGCATACATAATTAACCCAGTCATCAAGAACTTGTTAACAACCCATAAATTTGCTCATGTAACACAGGCGTACACGCGTTCACCCTATGAACATAATCTCAATGATGCAGGCCGTCCCCGGTAAAAGGTAAATTTGGGTGCGTTAACACGTTGGCCATGGTTAATCTCAACTATAATCTTACTTTTCGCCATTATTTCCTACAAACTCGCTGCAAACTAATTTTCAGCTGTCGTTGCGCTTGTTCCCACATTTTAGTCCAACATCAGCATGCTTTCTCTAAGATGGGCAATATCTTCAATGTTTTCCCTCGAACTCAAATACAACCGCAGCTGTTAAAAAATAACGTTCTGCTCCTTTTGAAGCTCCACCGAATCAATTCAAAAAAATTTATTCTTTGGTATCACCATCGTACATGCCTACATATTTCGCTAGCACTTCCCCCTCGATGTTTTTGACTCTTGGATTTCTGCATTTACGACTGATTTCTCGGCCTGGGACTGAAACTTCTTCACTATTGTATATATATATATATATATTTTATCTTTCAATGTGCAAGCCAATACCATAGATGGTTAACTCACTTTTTATTATGACAGTAATCGTTCGATACATCCAACTTTGAACCTTCATATGGGGGAAAAATTGATCATTTAAGCCTTATTTTGCTGGATTCAAGACGACATAGAACGCTTTATCAGCAAACAACAAACAACAAAACAGCAACAACAATAAGTATGTCAAAACAGTCCCTCTGTAAAGGGAGAGTAGGCAGTTTTTGAAGGGCTGTAGGTCCATAGCTTGGATTCATGAAACGATGACAACGAAAACCAGGAATGGATAGAGCGATTGGCTACGGTGTAGACTACGTAACTGTAAGAGACGCAGGACGTGCAAGTTGGTTTGCTAATCTGGTTTCGCACCGTTAAAATCAAGCCTAGGCGAGTTGCAGACAACATATTAATGAACCTAAGTAAATATGAAACCCTATGCAAGTCGCCCATCCTAGAAAATCGTCGTTATGGACATAGATCAAAGCTTCCCGAGTAATGGCTTCCACTATCGTTTTCAATTCGCTTAGAAACCGTGGATACCCTCGCTGGGTCTTTTCTAGGTGGTCCTCCAATTTTTTATCCATTTTTAAGGAAACTATAGCGGTTAAAACCCTTAATAAATAATTTTATAACGCTACGACATCCTAGATGTTATCCACATCGAAACACCCGAAGTGTATCTGGTAGAGACACAGGTCGCAGCTGTGAAAAGCCGCCTAAGCGCTACTCTGTACGGTTTCACTATGCTGAGAATCAGTACACAAGCACAATTTGGCACCAAAGAGACACTAAACGCCATACCGAAAGAACATATGAACCTGAGGTTTGAGGAAAGGGAGAGCATGGCAATTACGCCTAGAAAAACGGGTAGACAGACCTCGAAGAAAAGTAGGAGAAAGAAATTCGCCGCCAGTACTTGAAATACGCAACGATGCGCATTCAGAAGCGTCTTTTCGCCGTTCCTGTCTCGCAGCCGACGATAACTGTGGAAGACTCGTACGAGACCAAAGGTCATAAGGCCGCATAGGCAAATGTAGACGGACGCCGTGAAGCCGACGACAGTCAACGATTCTGGAGTGTAGAAATTGAAAATGAGGACAGCGTTAGGGAATTTCTCGGAGAATTGTGCTGTTACAAATACTGCACTGATAACGAAACAGGTTACGAGGAGTTCCACAACGATAAATAATGCAGAACCCTGGAAAATACAAAGCATCATAGACGCTGGAACTTCATGAACAATTTTATTGGGAAAGCCATTGCGCTAATCTATCAAAGAACACCGGGGCTACGGTATAAAAAATATGAAAGTTTATAGATTGTTAAAATCTGTAGAATCGCAACACATCATTCTTTTCTTTGAAAATAGCACAGAATTCAAAATTCTCCAAACAAAATCAGTCCGTACAAGTACCGTACATTGAACTCCAAACGGCAGGGTGGAAAGAGCGGGTACCGCGGCGCGGCTCCCTTGGGCAGAGACGGAGAGGAAAATCGATACGTCGTTATTCCCCGCTGCCTCTTCGCGCACCTTTACTAACACTTCACTGCATGAGAGGGCAGCAGACAACCAGAGTGCCACGCAGCGGCACCCGCCCCTTTCACCCGGCCTTTTGGAGTTCGCTGTGAACAGAAGAATTTTTGTATTAGGAATTTTTGGAAGACAAACGGTATAGATTTTCAAAACTCTTGAGAAATCCCTTGGAATTCTATTGAAATTCGACAGAATTCGAAGTTCTTCCATTTGAAAGAATCCTTGTGTATGCGCAGTTCAGAAATAAGCATCATAGGGCCTGTATCCTCGTGAGGGAAAAAGGGGTGTGGCACGGCTCGGCGATTGGTCCATTCGAATCCTCCTCCGCCCTTTTCGGTCCGCCCGTCCGGCGTTCGCGGAAAGTCTCTGCCTCGTTTTCCCTCACGATGATGAACACCCAGCATCACATCTTACTCAAAGCTCCGGTCCATCATTTTTACATCGCAGAACACAGTCCATCTGGCCTGCCGTGCTGCACCGCCTACGCGGCGCGGCACCGACGAATTGTGTGTATACCAGGATCGCTGTTTTGCTCATGTTCCCACGCTTCAAGGATCTGTATAACGAGCGTGCCGTCAAATTTAGACATAGAAAAAGCATCCTTTGGGTAAATGATGAAGAAAAGAGCTGGGAAACCTGGGACCTTATCGAAGTCCGCCTCTATTCTATTTATCGATTGATTTTTTTTATTTTTCTCAGTTTTGCGCCATCGAAATATGCCTGCTGGGGCAACCCACCACGTTGATCACGAGTCTGAAAATCGTTATGCACAACCGTTATCGACTCACTGATTTATCGATTTTTCTTGCTGTACATTGGTATTTGAAACTTTTCTGTCAGATATCCGAATAATCTAGTTTCTGCGAATTCCGAAATGTTTTCATTTTTTGAACAACTCGAATAATCGAATCATTGAATTTTGGCAGTTTTCTGATCATTTGAATATTCAAATAACGAAATTCTCGGAGTATTCGAATCAGGGATTTTTAATAAATTCTTACCTTGTGAGATAGGAAGAACGAATTTGGTCGACCAGTCAGCAGCTGATAGTAATACACAAACGACAACGCGGTGGCAATAAACGATGCGAATACAGAAGTGCATATCACAACGATCATAACCGTAGTGGTAACCCTAGATGGAAACCGTGGGTGAACATTGTATAACAGCATCCCTTCGAAAGCAAATTTATCCGCTCCGTAGACCATCGTCGGCAACATCATCACAGGATGGAACACTATTGGTCCAGGAATGTTGAACAACGCACACCAGACCACAATGTTCAGCAGAACTACTCTATAGGATGTCATCACTCGACTGCGATGTGAGACAATGATGTATATAGTGAGTGTAGAAAGAATCACGGAACAGATGGCGTTGACACCTACGACGGCGTTGAAGATGGCGAAGCGTCCTGGATAGAAGTCAAGCATATCCCGGACTGAAGCGCTGTACCAGTCCATATGTGACGGTTAGCAGGATATTCCTGGAATTATGCTCTTGGATAATCTGATAAAAGTATCTGAGGAATCATATGTTCGGAATCGACACATAAAAGTTACTCCAGTAAGAATAGCGATATCAATAGTAGTGTGGTGCAGATGGAGGTGTGCAACGCGTACAAGCGCGTCCTGACCACTGGAGTTATCTAGGTGTTGCAGAGTGTGTGGAAAAGACCATCAACTGGAAAGGAAGCAAAATTCCTTCGTGTTATTGGAAGATGTTCTATTTCTCCCTCGTTATGAACAACTGAAGGATAATGAATCTCACAAGGGAAGGATACTTCATCAGTACGGCATTTCGTAGCGAGGTGTATATTGCCTTAGGCAGCTCGCGACGCTGATTTCAAATCTGTTTTTATCTGCTCCTACTCAGGAAACTTAAAAACCGTGTTTTGCACGAGATTGAAAGATGCAAATCCCACGATTAGGACATGCGTGCTCATGCAAACCACGTTTTTTTTTAATCAGTTGTTCTATATCAGCAATGGTAAATCCATGCGAAACCCATGCATACCCATGCAAAACCCATGCAAAACCCATGCAGAACCCATGCGTGGGACGGGAAAATCGTGTGTTTTTCGTGGGTTCAATATCGGATTTGCATCGAATTTCGGAGACGCATAGGTTCTGCATGGGGTTTGCATGGATTTGACCATTACTGGTATAGGACTATTGATTAAAACACGCATGCCTTAATCGTGGTCTGCTGTTTTGCATTTTTTTTTCTTTCACCTACTGTTTTTCTCTGAAAATCCACCCTATGCAGTTTTATAAGGCTTTTCACAAATAAATTGAGCTTTTGCAAGTTTGCAACCATTTAGAAGGATTCTCAGTACACCGATTTTGGAAATAATGACATAGCTGGTTTCATTTTTGGTTTTTTAAACGAAAACTAAACTGAACTGACTAAGGAATTCGGAAACATATTAGAGTTAAAGAATTCACTAAGTGTACGAAGATCAAACTTCAGTCGTTCATGCGCATTTATATAGTAGTAGAGTACGAGGGTGGGTTGAAAAGTTTCCGGAATGGCCACAATATAGTTGCTGTTTTTCGAATATTTTCATGGCATTGCATCGATAAATCCTTCATATGAAAAGAGTGAAAATGTCAAGTCGATCCGACAAGAAGTCTATTTTTGACAATCAGTTTAGTGCAAGCAACTTGGAATGCACTCAGCTACTGATAGAGACGGAATCTAGGCGGTCATTAGATCTTTTTATTTGGAAGGGCAAACGGAAAGGAAATCAAATCGCATCAGGGCGCTGGTTTCAGCACCTCATCATCTTTAATTATCAAACTTAGTTTTTGGGTTTGGAAAATATAACGTAGCTACACGCGAAAAGAAGTTATACCAGTCGCAGATCGTCGAAGAAAGGCCACTCTTCTAAAAATCATAGATAAAATGCCTGAATTGGTTCTTGCAGGTGGCAGTTGAAAGTGTATGAAATCGAGAAAGATTTGGACATCTCTTATGCAGATGAAAGTCTTTATTCCACTGGGGATAATGAGTTCAGAAAATTCTTTGAAAGAACGGTGCCGCATTCCTACAATTTTAAAAAGAACGTATCTCAACGAGAAACTTAGCCTCTTGTTTTAGACAGTTCTCTTGGACTGGAGAAGAAAACTGTACCTAGAAATGAAGTCTGGGTTCAGCACTATCCTCCAGATACATGACAGTATTCAAAACTTTGGATGAGACAACAAAATTGGGTCCGAAGAAGAAAAGGTCCATTTATTGCGGTGGAGAGGTGGTGGTACCTGTTTTCGATCCCGCCGAGGGAGCTTTGCTAATTATCGGGGAAGCTGTTGTTCTATCATATCGGCCAATATTTTTCGGGAGCATTCCAAGTGGGAATTATAGCGAAATGCCCTCGTCCGGTCAAGTAAAGCAGCTTTGTATTCCCATGACGGTATGGCCGTTCTAACAAGTAGTATCTCTAGGCGGAAACTTATGAATATCAGACTCGAAACTTTTCCGCATCTGCTCATTTTTCTTCACTGGCTTCTTCACACTCCTGCTCGTCCATGAACCTCGAAATTCTTCTATTTAGGGAAAGATTGTGGTTAAGCGACGAGCGAATTTTAGCTGTAGACGGGTATTTTGTCTGCTTCAGAGAAGGTGATTATAGTGGAAGAATGGATGGCTTGGAAGAGATTGGACCAAGTGCATTGAGCTTCCATGGGAATGGGCAAAAATATAAATTATTGGGTGGATGCGATTTGTTTTGTTTTCATTGTCATTCCGGAAACTTTTCAACCCGCCCTCGTAATACAAAATGCTCAAAACAAAATAGCTTCTCATAGTGTGAGCAGTGATTAAAAAAGGCCACGTACTGTCGTGACGCCCAAAACTCCCTACCAAAACATAAACACACACAACAAAACGCATGAACTACTGGAGTTTATTAGTCATCGTACACTTGGTCAAATCAGCAGTGTCACTGTTCCCACAATCAGTGTAGTAAGAATCCTACCATATATCTTCAAACTTCCAAAAGATCAATTTTGAGGTGGAGAGCCTTATGCACTGCAACCTTTCTCACAATGTGCAGGTGTATGAGAAAATATCAAACAGTGCAACTATAAAGCTAAACCAGCCCCGAGGTAAAGCTTGGCTCAGACAGCAGGTGAAACTCCGTTCACCGGTGATTCAAATTAGATGTTGATAACATATGCAGAATGCGGTGGCGCTCGCCTACTATTCGTTAAAAATCACTAGACTCTGGTACATACATGCATGGCGTCATCGCTACCGAGAAAAGAAGAAGCATGGAAGCAGTTTGAAATACAAAAAAGTCAGAACCACTGCGACATGAATAGAAGGAAGATTTAACCTTAAGATTTTCATTACGGTGTTTTGAGATGGAACTGTGTCTTTGAAGGAGCTATCTCGAAAAAAACCAAACATCAACAAGTTATGCGCCGGAGTCAGCATTTCTCCTCCTTTTTCATGCTGCTGTTCCATAAGAGAATCTGTGGAAACCACATATGGATCATGTTCGTAGCTTGCTCAGAAATAAGCCCTAATGTTAACTCTTCCTCACGTTTTAGAGAGCAAAAGTGTAGTTCAAAGGCTTTTAACGAACGGTGAATGATAGACCAACATTTACAAGGTGCTAAACATGATATTCTATACTAAGAACAACGGGAATCACGGCAAAAGAGAATCGGTGTAGTGGAAAAATGGGGAGCTGCGTACAGCGTACATCAGAGACGTCATTGAACCCATTGCTCACATTATTAATCTGCTAAAGTGTGCAGTGAGACGTGAATGCTGCTCATACGGCTATGAGAAAAACGGTTTTATAGTCATAATTCTATACACGCAAAATCTAATGTCATTATTCGCATTAGATTATCCCCGAGGGGAATATTACGAGCTTTTCCGACTAAACAAAACTGCAAACTCTCCAGTCAATAATTGTTTACAGGGTTATATACATGTAAACAAACACTATCACTTGACAGAATGTTATTATGCTTGTTATGTATTGTATGTATTGTTTCTGAGTGTACAGGCTGAAAGAATGGTATCCTATATAAGCATGGTCGCGAATATTTCAACAGGCCAAAACATGTCACATAAGGGTGGAAGGAGGATGAGAATGGTGATATCAGTGAAGTGTGCGGATGCGCAGACAATCAGAGTGTTACGTTGCACGTGTTATGAAGCGTACTGTGGGTTCTGACCAGTGGAGTCTACTGAAGATCCTGTATTTTCCAATAATTTTTGGATGCAATAGCTTCCAACACAGGTTGAGAAATTACCGCTGAACAAACCAGAACGTATTCGATTCTTTTTTTTCGTCAGTCAAAACCTTGTTTACCAGCACAAAAATAATTGAAAAGGGAAGAAGGGGAAATATTGACTAATCCGCATTTTGGCAAGCGTTATTATGCGTACAAGATTCGTAAAACAACATTTCCTGAACAACCACAATTTTTAGCGTTTTCTTTTGTCAAAGTTTTGGTTAATTTGCCGTTCTCTCAAAAAAAAAGAGATTTTGATACCCTCATGTTTACCCATCTCTAGCATTTGATGTCAACAAGTTTACTTTGCGCAAGCGCAATTATGCATCAAGCCCCGCTCTTGAGTGTGTTTCAACGTGAGGGAAAAAGGGGCGTAGCCAAGCGACTCTGATTGGCGCATTCGGGCCTCCTTTGTCCCTCCTGTTTGAACTCGAACGGCGTCAATCCAATAAAACATGGTCTATTTGTGCTTGACGCCGCATGAGTCAAAAGGTGGGCGTGACGGACGGCCCGAGTGCGCCAATCAGAGCTATCTGGTTACACCCCTTCTTCCCTCACGATGATACACGCCCCACAAAACCTTTCTAGTGTAGATATTGCAGTCAGCAAAGACAGATCGATACCAAGTTTAAGCCATCCATAATCGCCGCCAAACTTGAACATTTAGCCTTCTATAAGTGTAACATGAACCATCCCTGAAAAAGCGTGGTGCTATCATTGTTCATTCACATCATATCGGATAGCCAACGAGCGTACAAAACATTCATGGGAAAGGCCAAATGAAATATAAGTAGCCGCCAATGAAAAAAGGAATGCCAAACAAGGCCATTCCAAGGCTTAAGAAGTATGCTGTAATACATTATGTTCTACTAAAACTTAAAAATGTTAAATGAGAAGTTCAAACAAAAAAGCAGTCATTCAAAATCCTTCTGATTATACATCTTTGCTCTAAATCACCAAGCAATCAATATTTTAAAATTCTGAGGACGATTCCGACTGGGGAAGAAGAGATACTATGAAATGAAAGCGAGAGCGATAATTTGGAGAGTACAAACTGAATTTATCACAGATTTAAAAATTTGAACATCGTTATTAGCTTATCATGTATCACATGGCATTCATAGCTGATAATTAGCTTATTATAGGCTAATCACTAAAATCATTCGTAAGTGAAACTTATCTACACTTTATGCAGTTCAAAACTATACATCTAAAGCTATGTTTATAGTTCCTCGCGACGCGACCGTTACGCTCATGCAGTGGACGGGAATATCGTGCCAGGGCTGCTAGCAAGCGCAGCAATGATTCTGTGGACATTACTACGAGGCAAACTTGTGAGAAGCTGCGAAATGGGCGACTTGGCGCAACATCATCGCCACTCATCGTCGCCTCACACTCAAGTATAAACGCAGCCTAAAGCAGCTCGAATCCATGCTCCAGCGCTTGCCGTCTCTCTTCTTCGCTCGCTTTCCCGACGTAATCAAAATCTGTTGTCTCCTGATACTGCACTGTGAACAGCGGATCCCGGGTTCGTTTCGAACCCTCTCCAGGGCCCAAGTCTACGTCAACAACTTGATGCTGAAAAAAAGCATACATGTTCTGTCAATAAATGAATATTTAAGAATCTGGATGAAAGCCAAACCAAATTCAATATCCGAAATGTCTCATCCAGCTCCTCCTTCCTCCTGAACATGAATCCAACAACGCAACTTGGATCCATTTCCTTCATGGGCATCTTGGACAAGGATCGGCAATGGTAGGAACTTAGCGGGTGCTTTCGGCGCTTCTCCTACAACAACATAAAAAATACTCAACACTTTTTCATAAATTATAATAGCCAAATGAAAATCAGCCCAGATCCAGAAAAAAACTTACATGCCCCTCAGTCGCACCATCTATTGTTGTAGATGGCTCATCCCACGATGACATTGGTATATATTCATGTGCAACATGCGGATCCAGATAAATCACATTCTGTAACAATGACTTATTAGAAGTGGTTCCGTTGCACTAACTACATTTTATTTTTTCTTCACGATTTTTTTCATTGAAAAGGTGGATGTTAGGGGTTATGAACATTTATTCAAAAGAAAAGCGCTGATATAATAGCTCGTCCTACAGCCTTTTGCAACGTTAGATCATGCTGCCATGCTGCTGAACTTCCAGAAGGAAAAATATAAGAGAAAAAATACTTGCTTCCGGCATCCACCGCTCGTCTGCTACACCGCGCTGCGCCTTCTATGCATTATCATACGTGCTGCGACGTGGCTCAGTCGACGCGCAGTTTAGCGGAAGGCAAGTATTTTTTGGAAAGACTATACCTCACTGATAAGACTGAAATGGTAAATCTCCTGCTACTAAAAGTAGGTCGGTTCCATTGAGGAAGATAGTTGAGGAGGCCCCAGATAGAAACAGAACGCAAGGTGCGAAGCAGTCGGTGAGGGAGCAGAGAAAGGCAGGCAAAACGAACAAAAACTCAACTATTATCGCTATTTGAAATAGACAATGAGCACGATATTCAAGCTATTTCAAGCTATATTTCACTTCGAAAAAGTTGACGACGGTTATTCGAAATTAGGTTGGTGAGAAGCCTGTGATCCTAAGGATTCATTTTTTTCTGCTTCCCAGGTACAAATGGGTAATTTTCTTCCCATTTCTGCAGCTATGGTTGTTTTTTTTTTAACTTTTTGTTTTCCTTTTTCACATGGGATTCCGTGCAATAAATATCATATCATTAATATCATGTGGTGGATCGTCATACTTCATTACTTTCTATGAAAAACTTTCTATGGCTCTAAGCTAATTTTTGGCTAACCTATAACGTAAAATATGTAACAAATCTATAATACTTTGCATAGTCGGGAAATTTATTTAATGAGCATAAAGAGGACCCACCCGTCCATAGTAGCCGATGAAATAAAGTGAGTGATCTGGTTTTCCACCCAGAATCCCAAGGCATGATTCCAGAGACAACATGTGACGGATGTGATCGTGATACACCTGAACATTTGCGACAGTTACTAACATAGCTACTTGCCTTCAAAAAACTTCAAATCTTCTGTGACTTTGGCTAGCACTCACTGGATTAACGCTGCTTGTGCCTAGTCGCAGTGGAACAAACAGTAGCAGCCTTTTAGCCCAGGCTCGGCTTTCTCGTTCCGCATCACCAACAATCACCCGTCCATCAACAGCCAGCATTAATGACAGATCACTGGTTAGTGGGGAAGCCGACTGTCGCAGCGCTCTTCTGCAATTCCAAGCTTACAATCGAGGAGAACATTACAAAAGTATAATAGAAAAATGCAAAATATAGACATGGAAAATAGAAAATAAAGAAAACATACTTCATCAAAGAGGTGACCTCTGATGGAGCATACCACCGTCCAACTGCGTTTTTCGATGGGTCATCAGCGCTTGATATTTCCACTAGTCGGTGAATTCCGAGCGGAGCTGATGGACAATCCTTCAAAAACAGATTTATTGTTGCAGCGATGTTTACTAAGCACCCAAGTCCCTACCCCTGGTTTATATGCGTTTTACGAGAAAATCAGGGATGAGAAGAAGAAAAATTATAGCCTTTCGATATTTTGAGACACTAGAACACTTCGATCGCTTTGTCCAAAAATAGAGAGAATGAACCAGTGGGTAACAAAATCTATAATACTCCTGTACCTCAAACAGCTTAAGCACTTCTATCTGAGCATCATAAAATGGATCGTGGTGTCCCATTCCGTTCCTCTGTGACTGTTTCCGTCCGTAGTAACGCCATCCTGAACAAAACCATGGAAAATATGAGCAAGCGTGGCAAACGAAGCAAATAGCTGTACTTCTTGTCATTCGATTCACAACCAACGCCTGTGCCAGAGCCATTTGCGTGGTCCGTATCATACAACCCCATCCGCAGTCGCTGGTTATCTAGGTAGCAAATTTTAAAGAAGTTTGAATATGAGGGCCATCAAAAACCACTACAACCTCAGTTATAAATGCTTACTTGGGTTCCAGAGAATGCTGGCATCCCCGTTCTATATGTGATCCATATTCTTGTGTAGTAATCACGGTAGAAATCGATGAAATCCATGCCACAATCACAATCTGAAAAGAGTTAGATACTGCAAAAGTACACTACCAGCCAAACTTCATCACATGTAGTTTTCTTCAACAAACATAACTGACGCGGAAAACTGTGGCTAGTTTCAAGGAGGTAATGCTATGCGCAGCATAAAGCTCCGCCCTTTCTTGCATTGTAACCTTTGCCTACTTACCACTATCCTCGGGACAGTAGCTCAATCCAAGTAGGACTATTCTTTTGAAACCATCTGAAGAGTAGTCGTCGTTGGCAAAATGCATCCATTTCTCTATAAACGTATATCAAAATAGAAAGAAAAATAAAAGAAGGAAGAAGGAAACTAGGAAAGATAAGATACCAGAGTATTTGATGCTATTCCACGTAGAAGAGATCTTGTTCTTCCATGTGGATGAGTGTGGGTCAGCTTTGACTTGGTTTGAATCAGAAGATCGCCAATTAGACCAGGCAGAACCAGCCCTGGAAGCACAACTCCCGCTTAACTACTCATATGAGTCGAAATTTCTATTCAATGAGGGATCAATTTCAATTCAATCTTCAATAATTTTCAATCAATTTTTATTCAATCCATCCGCTAGGAATCCAAGTTATGGGAATCCAAGCTACAATGACAAAAAAAATTAGAAGGCTTGCATACTTTCTGAGCTTGCTTCTGAACCAGCCTTCGGGAACGCTTTCTTCGGTGGGTGAGCTGCTACTCGGACGAGGAAGCTCATCAAAATCGGACAAACTTGATAACGGCGATGAGCAGCATGGTTCCTCCAGGGATGACATCGTCGAATCTTTATGAAAAATCCAAGTTTCACGTGGATTTTTATAAGAAGATGGTGTTAATATAAATGGTTTCGTCTGTTCCACCCAAGCCGGTAAATGAAGGAAGATTAGAACTATGTGTGATGTCCAAAGAGGCGAACAAGAAAAGGCATGAAAAGAGAGAAGGTGTTAGGGAGTGGGCGCAGCTGTGGATACCTACGAATAGCTGTACTGCACTAATATTTTATGACGCTCCCGCGATAAGTGCAGCCTACTAAGTATTAAATTTCTAAGTGGTTGAAAACTACGAAGAGCGTTGAAACCTATAATTTAAACAAGAAAATTGAAAACCAGCAGGGATGCGCGACGATAGGGTAAAGGAAAAGGAAAATAAACTCAAAAATGGTGCTTCTCAACGGTTTCAGGGTGCTCTCGATTGAGTATGTAACACTGGTCTCAGCAGCCCACACAAACTCTATCTCCACAAAAATCTCAGAGAATCTAACTTTAAATGAGCCTGATAGTAGAGAAGACTCACAGAAATGTGTAAGAAGATATTCAAGAGGAACCTTAATAACGCGTTTTTCCCTCTCTTCGATGCCTCTCCCACTATATCCATTGATTAGACGTTTTATAAATAACAAAGTGAACGCTTCAGCCCATTTCAAATGTGATAGAATAAATAATGTACCAGGCTCCGAATTCAGCGTACTCTCCAGAGAATCCAGAACGGTGCATCTGTTCTGGCCGCCTGGTTGGAGGTGAGTAGGCCGACTGCTCATTCTGAACCTCTTCTCTTCTTCATTCCCATATCCTCATTCTGAATCTAGTACTTCACTGTAACAACTATTCTACAAAATACTACCCATGAAGTTCTTGAGAACCACAAGAAGCAGGTAGATTCGACCTGAACTGCCTACCAGAATGAAAATTGACCAATGAGAAAAGATCGGTCGGAACATACCGCAACACATATGAAGTTCTAAGGATGAAATAAACAATCTTTTATTCACTAACAAAACAAAAAAATCAATCACGGCACTTTTCATAACCATCACAATTTGACAAGCGAAGCAACACGTATCAAGTGACAACAAGACCCAAAAAAAACACCGCGCCGTGAATAAATTGAATCCTATGAAATGCATAACATTAAGTATAGTGCCTATATATGATATTTCATCTAATAAGTAACCAAAAAAGAAACTCCGGGAGCTACAATTTGAAAAAAAATTAATTACAAATCTCCTTCAGAGAGGCAACACCTAGCGAAGCGAATATTCGGTTTTGTACAAAGTTCTCTAGCTGCTGAGCCGGGCAAAGTCCATTTTTCAAGACAACTTCGCAGAAGTTCACTTTCTTCGTGATGTCCACACCATTATAAATAAAGCGGAGAAGCAAAGCGTCCTTAGCAGATGGGCTATCGATGGCTTCGTAGAACTAGAATAGAGCTACCCTGTATGATAGACAAACAACCATTAAACCATGTTCTCATAAAATATTCCATACGAAACAAACCTCTATAACTAGATGCGCCGCATAATGCGGAGGATCCGTGAAAGGAACGCCCATGACACGTAACAGAGGTGCTAGCATCACGTCGTGCCCAGAGAAAATCTACAAATCAGTAGCTTCAAGAAAACATTTCCACAAAAATCGAAGAAAGTGAAACAAACGAGAACAAAGTGAAAAGCAATGGTAAATGTAATACGAGTAAAACAAACGAACTAGAAACGAAGAAGGAAAGCCCCACCTGTACGACATTTGTATGCGGAAAACTTCTCAGCTTCACCAGTGCCTCCATAACATGGTATAAAACTCCGTGAGCTTCCACCAGCTGTAATTTCTGAGCAACATAACGCGAGCCTTCGTCGAACATGATTTTCCCACGTGCAGACGTCTCGTTGAGAAGCTAGATAGCTAGAGATAATATGTGGTGTAAACAGGAAAATAAAATGCCAGCAGATCGATAATAAATAAGAATTTGTGCTCGATGTCTGCCTTTTTCGCTTGCGTTCCCAACCACCACTTCTTTTCCCGCACTTCCTCCGCGGACATCTCCACAGACATCAGTAAGATTACCCAAGGTGAACGGCTGACACTCCCAAAATTCACACATCGTTAACACAGGCGTTAATAAGTTAACCTTGGGTAACTTTGATGATGCATCCAGGCCCTGTCTTCCCTGGTGAAAACTACCGCATCAGTGGCCAAAATAATAAGGAAAAAACGCACCTTGCTCAGATATCCGAAGTTTAGACAGGTGCCCTTGCCAAAACAAGGTAAAGAACGACGACGGCAGACAAACCTAAAGACGCTAACATTAGAATATGCTTAGAAGGAATTTTATTTTCAATCCTGTTCGTCGCGATGATTGTTGAACGTAAACCACATTTTACGACTTGGAAACAGAAATTAGCTTTGCTTATGCTAAAAAAATCTATTTCAACCGCCGACCACCAACACTGGCGATCGACGCAACTGCTGGTGGCCAGAACCAACAATCGATATGCACCGTTGTTACAGTCGCCGGCGACGAAGAAGGGTGCCATACTTCAAACGGAGTATAGAAACAAACTAATCAGGTGCAACGTCGAGAAAAAACCAAGGGTTCCTTGATGTTGTAAAGTTCAGCTGCCGGATTGCTTCACCATTTCACGAAAAATCAGTCCCGATACCCGTCAGCTCAGCGCATTTCCCCTCCCGCAGGATTTCGTTAGAATCTAATGCAAAACTGTTCTTTCCTGTTGTATTTCTGTTGTTTCCTCAGATAAAATGCTGCTGCAATGAAACTTAGCAACTTCAATAAAATAAAATTCCGCACTAGCTAGTCACAAGGGCATATTGTGCGCCTACTTCCTCACTAGTTGGAAGGACCAGGCCATAAGGGAAGCACAATGGTTATCTTATGCGCACTAGAACCTAATCTTCTAAAACCTAAGAAAAAAGAAGTATTGGAAAAACCAGAAATGTTATAATTTCCTACATTCCCATAGCCACATCCATCATTTGGATAGGGTCCACTGTCTTGGTGAAAGCAGAATGCGTTCGCAGAGCATCCGCGAATATTCGCAAATGTTCTGGTGACCTTTTCAAGAAATAACCAGCGTGTTCCTAAAAAGAGGTGAAAGTTCGGAACGAAACCACGGTGCTGGTACCTCTGAAGTTGGAATCTTGACCAACCTGTTCATACTGATGCCTCCACTTCCTCGCGAGATCACACTGACAGTTTTTATGTGTGCACATGAACGTAAAATTTGATGCCTAGAAAATAGAGAGAGATAAAATTCAAGCAATTTCACCTAATTTGTTGGAACACAAGGTCATAGAAAACTTCGAGTACAATGATAAGGGTAACTTATTACCTGGATGAATATTTGAGGAACGGAGGCTTTGCTAGGATACAGAAAAGATGAGGTAAATGCTATAGCCGACTGAAAAGTGCGGTTGTACTGAGATGACGTCACAGACACGTTTAGACGAGATTCTAAAAGCACTATTCAAACACAGGCGTTAAAAGACAATAGAAATAATTATTTCAAACCTGGTGAAAAGATATTTGAGCTGACATATTTGTTCCTCATGTATTTTCCAAGCTTCACGTGTTGCAAAGCTCCCTCAGCCGTCATTTGCTGAGGAGAACACTCACTGAACAACAAAGCCGACATGACAGCAAGGGCAACAAAAAATCTCAAATCATCGACATCACGTACAGGGACGGAGTCTTGGCGAACGTCTTGAACTTCGGATCATGGCGGAGGAAAAACTGGAAGTCATCACTTTCAATTAATTTCCTATACCGCTCGAAATCTTGACGATCGAGCTCTCGAAAAGGCGCACATGCTTCAGGAGAATCTGCAGAATGCATGGGTGACCTACAAGAAAGCTTTATGGAACACGAAACGAAATAACGAAAAAACCTGACGAAAGCAAAAAAGCAGTTCTCCCACCTCTCACCATGCCTAAAAGCTAGAGCAATCCCTCTTAACCGATAACTAGTATCATCGATTGGGCCCTCATTGCCTTCCCAGTCTCGTTCCAGAAATTCGCACATTTCAACCCACTCCGGTGGGGTTCCCAAGTTGAGCACTGGAGGTTCACCAACATTTAGACTGATTTCGTCTCCTAAATATGGAATCTTATATAGCTATCATGTATGCATTGAACTTCTTCCTTTCTTTTTTGGTATGTTGACACCCATGCAAACCTAGGAAATTCTATTATTAGGAGAAGAGAGGCTGAGAAAGAGGATATTAATCTATGCTAAACCCACTAATTATTTGTTAGTTACAAACTGACAATATAAGTTACGCGGACTGTTTGACAGTACCAGGGAAATCTTACCTTTATCAACTGTTGCGCTGCTCATGATGAAATTCAACAGAGTTGAAAAAGCAACACTCAATGAAATGATGGGAGTTTTCCTCATATCCGTGAGAAAAATTATGGGGAGCTCCTATGCAAAAATCAGTTTTGCGACTGAAACTTCTACGAACTTGAACGGGATGAAACGACAAAGCGATTTCAGGAAAGAAAAAACCACATCAGAATTTCTTTAAACGATAAGCTTCATTTTTTCACCAGTATGCCCAATCTATAATGTGGAATCGATTTTTTCATATTTAAAATCAAAAAAAAAAATCACTGCTCTTCTCATATAATACTTGATTTATTGTATTTCATCAGGTTTGATCTACATCCGTAATTTAGAAAATCTGCTTTTCCATCTTCTTTGAATTACTTTGGACATATTTCATAGCATCGTGGCATCGTAAATAGCTCCAACCATCAAAAATTTTGCCATGTATGTCGAGATAACCAAGCTTATTCCATGCTAAGAGAACTAGCCAATTGTGAGAGTTAAAACATATGTATTTTCATGTGGAATGCTCATTAAATATATTGAACGGAATCAAGGATATCGATGACAAACTGTCTATGCGTAGCCCTGGTTTTACAACAAATTTCCACCGATTCTTGAAATGGGGGTAAAGGCAGGAATGAACGCTTACATTGGAACGATGCCAGTTCGATGCAATGGAACACGTAACCAAAAAAAACTTAGCAAAGCAGAGACACCCCAATTTAGGAAGAGAAACTGGATAGATGAACATCATCAATAAGGTCTGGAGAGAATCTGCACGGTGAAGAATGGTTGTCAGAAACTATGAATATAAAAGAAGTTATCGAGAGGAGAAACGCTTCGAATATCAACATTTAGAAAGCACACTAATGCATCACTTGCTTGAAGGTAAAAAAAAGACCTCCAATCGACCAGAGAACGATTCTGTTCTGATACAGAACGTTATTCAATATTAAAACAATCGTAGTTTCTAGCGAAATACGCGGAAGTATGTCGCGACTGATATACAGTGAAGGACGTGCGCAATTTATGAACCGCCCTCAACAGCCGTCTACATCAATCAAGACCTACCACACCAGCCTTTCAAATTAATGGATTTCAGACATCGAGCACTTCAAACAATGAACGAGCAAAACTCACCAAAGAATACCCAGTACATGCAGAGCAGCAGAGCAATGGCTAATATACAGACACGGATTCGACGTGCTTGTCGCATTTTCCCCTGTGGGGTGTGAGACATTGAACTGATCGGAAAACTGAATGTTTCCTACATCGATAGAATCTGCAACAAATATTATGCGGAATTATGCGCTTCTCCAGGAATGTACGGAAACAAGAAGCTATTCATGGCAAGATATGTCACATGCCTCCTCTCCACAAGGAATAGATCCTATTAAACCCCTGGGAATCGAATAAATATTCAAAACAACACCATCAGGTTTCATAGCTCATTGAATCAGCAAACCAGGAGAAGGTAAAGCAGGCTCAGGATAGTGGAACGAATGCAAGCGAACAAACGTATTGACATGCAAATTCACCCATGAGATGGAAAGACTAGAAAAAAGTGCCGAATGGGAGAGAGAGAGGACCAACAAAGTGCTGATGTCACTGAATGTTCAAGAGCAACTCAATCCGCACCTCTTACCTTCTGTCGACATCTTTATTTTTAACCTTCAAAATTCGTACTTTCCCAGGGGTATCTGGTGAACAGTGAATACTAATAGTATTAATAATTTAAATCGCCAGCATAAGCTCTTCCTTCAGGAGGAAGAGAAGCTTAATCATAGGAAATGTTAAGCGTGATATGTTAGAACATTGCTTTAAAACCAACGACACAACAATGCAACGCCCCTAGAACCCCAGATGAACACTGCCGCGCTTACAGGCACAATTTTGATAGGCAGGACTCATTTATATCAACACATTCAAAAACTGAATGAATTGATTAATGAATGAATGAATGAATGAATGAATGAATGAATGAATGAATGAATGAATGAATGAATGAATGGAATGAATGAATGAATGAATGAATGAATGAATGAATGAATGATTCAATGAATGAATGAATGAACCTTGTCACAAATTGATCGATAAGAGTACTAAACATTTGCAGCGACCTGGAATAAACTTAACCTTCTGGCTGGCTTCCCTCTACACCCTTGAAACCCGTTCCAGGGAAAGAAATGAAACGGGTATACTAGTTCCCACATACATACACACTTATTTGCTCCCATTCTTACCTCCCCAACTAATAACTCGAAAACAGAGAAAAAATGAGAGCAGAGAATAGAATGGAACAAGAAACACTATGTTAGACCAGGCACGACACACATCAGATTCTTTGAAAGGAAAATCGATACACCATGACTGTTCGTAACAGCATCAACTCGCTTCAAACAAAAACTTAAGGAATGATTCATTCACTTAGGAACACGTACGAGACAGCAATTAAATGGGCTGCTTTCAACTCATTAACACTAAAAATAGTACTTTCTTAAAAAAAAAGATGCCAGTATGACAAGCAAGTCGAGATCAGACAAGTAGATGAGATACAACAACAGGAGTTCAATCACAAAGATCAAGTGAAGATCATGAGCCGACTAACCAGATTTACAAAGAACGATGGTGAACACTAGGATCAACAGACTTCTGCACAACATTAGAACATGACTAGAACAACAATATGCACTATAGGAGTGAACAAACAAAAACTTATTGACATCGGTATTAAGTGCAAAGAGAAAGGAATGACAGTTGATGAGAAATATCGAACAAAGTTGAAAGACAGCTAAGACAAGAAATAAAGTTGCGATGGAAAAAAAGACCTGTGGCAAGAATCAGAAAAGCAGTAACGCTGAAGGAATCTTCAAAGGCTAAAAAAATCGGTGAAAACTTACACATATCCAATCTTATTTTGGAAAGCTTGAAAATACTCTGGATGGCTACCACTCTATTTCATCCCCCGAGTCCCCTGGCTTATCCACGTGAACATCGTCAACTTCGAATGGAAGACTTGCAACAGCTGGTTGGTCAGTTTTTGGCGTCTGGAAGGAATAAGATGGAAGACTCTGACGTTGTTTCCCGCAAAACGAATTGAGACCAGTGGATCCAAAATCACTAAGCACGATTACGTTCTTTTTTTTAGAGTGAAGCTTGGAACCGCTACGATCATTTTTTTTACCAAAGGCCCACATGCACTTACAGATTTCTGTTCGTCGTTTGCCCCTTGCTTCATGACGAGAGCCATATATTTCGCCATGGAATTATCCGGAGAGCTAGACGAGCCTACGTTCTGAAGAGACGTAGCTTGCTCATCCACATTACTCTAAAAGATAAAACTGGAGAATAAAAAAAAGAATAGCACGATAACGGGACTAGTGCTAGCCAAACATACATGCAAATAGTACCTTCTCGGGTGCCAAGGAAAACTTCAGCTTCCGACTCGCTTCATTACGTGCCTTGAGCTTTTCTGCGAAAGACAGACCGGCTGGAACTGGATCACTTGATTCTCCCTGTAGAGGAACATTCACAGGTGTCTTCTGTTCCTCAGCCGTCTCTAACGAAACAAGATTGCGCTGCGCTGCACTACTTCTTCGGCGAGCCGAATCAGTCAAGGCGACAACCCTTGGAGTTTCATCTTCTTCTCCATGCTGCTCAACTCCTGGTCTGGGAGCTCCTTGTGAAGAAGAAACGAATTGATTATTGATGGCTGGGCTTTGAGAGATTTCCTCGCCGACTTTCTTCACCGGAGAACTGTAGAGATTAACATTTTTCTTCAATGAACGGCAGAACTCATCGTAATTTTCACTCTGAAACAGTTATTTCCATGACCATAACCAACATCTTCGAAAAAGTAAAAAGTATCGAAGCAAGCTATGCCTACAGTAGATAATGCAGGTGAAGTTGCATATTCGTCATGCGTCATGGAACGAGCAACAGCAACACAGTCAATCGTTGTGTCCAGAGTCTAAACACAACAAGTACTTGAAATACCTTCAGTATTGCTACAATATACGCGTACCGAATATCTAATTTAGGGCGTGAAATATTTTTGAATTCAAACTGCATAAAAAGGTACTTCAAGGAAGGGAGACGTATAGATAACTACAGGAAAACTTTCCAGAAAACAATGCACAAGTATAAGCCGGAAGAGATCTAACTCTCTAACTCATGGGAACCATTCAGCATCGTTTGGCAAACATACAACAACGAGGTTGTGATTGCACGTCAGAAGCAAAACATGCTACATGCAGTGGCGACCAGATTAACTTCATCATGATTCCCATGCAGACATTAGCTACTCCTCGCCAAATCGCACGTAAACGTGTTCGCAAAACATTCGATTGTGTTTTTCTATAGCAACTCAACGCACCTACTCCTACAGCAGTACATTATTCGACGCAAGCATGCTGATAAGATATAGAAAGTTGAAATTTTTCGCTCTGACCATCAACGGCGTTTCGTACATATGTCGGTGACGTTAGCTACAGTTCAGCACGATGAACCAGGCCCATTTTCACGATGCTCAACCTTTCTCCATACATCCCTCTCCAACAATCAAATCAGTGATTTAGTGACAAATAGAAACAATAGTGGAGTATGATAAGCAGGCTAGAAACGACATGGAATGAAGGTATGCGTTGGGGAAATCTACACCTCTCATTCCATAGAAGCATTTGCATGAGGATGACCATCACCAATTTCCGCAGCGAGATGAAACAAGTTCGAATAGTAACAGACTAGTAATTCCGCGACAACATTCCCTATTTCAGAAACTACAAATCCAGGATTTGTATGTGATTATTTGTGTGATAGTTTAAATGAAGTCAGAAGTTCAACTATTCGCTCCTTAAAATGCCAGATAATTAAGTGAAAACAAATGAATAGTCCTACGAGGTGGTCAACAGTGAAGCTCACCCTCGCTAGATTTTCCAATGTTGCGAAACGTTCTTGGATATTACGGAGGTCAGCCCCGCGTTCAGACAAGGACGATGACGACATTGAGGTTTCCTCGCTACTGTCCGTGTTGCGAAGAATTTTATGAGAACTGCAAATCAGTGCATATGGGACACCACCATCTAAAAAAATCCAACGTGCAAGAATAAAAAATGAACCTAAACGATGTGATGGCCTTTCCGGAAGCATACTCTTTCCTTTTAGCGGCAGTTTCACGGAATACATCTTTTCGGGCAGCTCGAAGCATATCGCGGAGATAATCGCGTTCAGACGATACGGAAGCAATTTTGTCGTTCTTAAAAAGAACAGTCAACTAATACAAGATCGCTAACAACAAAGAAACCTACCATCAGCTTTATAACTGTCTTAAGTTCTCGGATTTTCACTTGGTAGACTTCCTCTCCTGGGAACTTCAACGAATCCTTCTGCGAGCTGGATGCCTTTGGCTCGCGAGAAATGGACTTCAACTGCTCGATTTCCTCTTTCAAGAAAGCGTTCTCCTCTCTAAGCCGCTCCATTTCGTACTTCAGTCGAGACAATCGATGATTCTCCTCCATCTCCTTACGTAGCCTCTCGTTAGCGATTTGCAAGTCCTCCTTAAAGACAACGATAGAAAAATCAATTTTAATGACCTTCTGCCCTCTGTGAGGAAAACTACAGGAATTTCAACAAAGAAAATTTGAAAACCAGGAAAAATGCGCAACACGGTGTGTGCATGAGAAGACAGTTAACCTAAGGGCACCTGCACGTAAAGTGAAAGCACTTTCAGCCCATGTATATTTCCTACGCAAGAGCTAACTCAATTTTCACTCCGGAAACGAAAAGAAAGCATAAATAACTTTTGACAAATTACGATGGAAGTGGATTGAATAACAGTACCAAGCAGTAAATTATAGAAAGCGAAATAAAAGAAATTTCACCTCTACTGCTGCAAACTTGCTCAATTTTGAACGCGATTCGAAGAGTTCTGCTCCGCTCTCACTGATTTTCTTCTTTAAATCCATGTTTTCTTTCTCTAGCTCGAATAATCTTCCTTTCAATTGCCGCTGTTCCGCCTCGAACTCCTGTCTGAATCAATAGCGCTAACATATACAACAATAACATAAAGATAATAAAACACAAGGATTATCTCCTATAGCACGCCTCCACAATAAAAAAAAAGCTATTAACTCACTGGAAGACGGCTCTCAACTCTTCTTTTTTTCCGCTTAACCTTTCCCACTCCCGATTCAGCATCTCCACATCCGAAGTGAATTTTCTAGAAGGACAAGGTGACGTTCAAACTTTCACCACATTCTTCAAGTTTATTGAATTTTGAGAAAATATCCTACACTCACGCATGAAACTCGGCTTTTGCTCGGTCCAAATGCTCTTTGCTCAGGGTAAGTTCTGTCAATCGGGTTTCTAGAGTCTTCCGAGTGATCTCCAACACGTTCTCCTTCTCCTTAATCGATATACGTGAGTGCTTATGAACTATGCAGGCAGGAAACAACAACAAAACGTAAAAACAAAGCCTCGAACAAACATACAGCCAGGTGAAGTTCTATTTTGTGTCGGAGATTTCTTTCTTTCTCCGAAAACTCATCTTCAAGCCGTACTCTTTCGCGTTCGAGCTAAAATTCAAATTCATCGAAACAATCCTCATAATCAAAAGAACGCAGTAGAATGAGGACCACTCACATCCCTACGTCGCACTTCCATCTGTTCTGAATATTCATTTCGGATGTCATTGAGTTTGCGATCAGTCTCAGCCCGATCTCGTTCTCGTTGCTGCAGAAGTCGCTTCTCGTAACGGCGTTCCACACGCTTGCACAACTTCTCCGCTACTAAGCGCAGCTGCAGTTGAGCGTCAGTCGTGGAGAGGCACTAAACATCTCTTCGTAATTATGAACAAAACAACGTGAGGAGGCAAAAACGTGACAAAACAAAGGTTTGAATCGGACAATTTCTAGAAAACATGACTGTTAGACACAAGTAAATCCGTCAAAGACTGGTTATATTATTTACAGAAAAAAAAAACAATTCTATTGGTTGCCCCTAAGACCCACTAGGAACTCTTCTCAATAAGTTTTACTGATGCGCATTTATGATTAAATACAAACTACCCAAAGTACTATAACGATATGCTGAAGTCGTAAACACACACCTTATCAACATTGACAGGAGGATGATCAAGGGCCTGCGTAAATTGACTGTTGTTATTAAGAGCACGGTACACAGCCCTAGTCAGGATTGTTTCAACGTCCCACGTAGGAATACGCTGAACAAGGAGGTAGTAAGCCCTAATAGACTGTGGCAAATGAGTTCAGAAAATTGTGGAAAACATACCTTCGCCTCAGCGGCAATGGATCTGAACACTTGATCTGCCATTATGACAGAACCCGCAAAAAACCAATAAGAAACATACTGTAAATTGGGAAATTTCAGAGGTGATAAGAAAAAAAAACAGAAAACTAGAGTGGTATGCAACTGCACGTAAGCAGAAATGATAAATTCGTAAAGATTGGTGAACTAAAATCTTATTCAGCGTCAACCTCACCATGACAACTATTCCATCGCATCATAGAAAGAAAACAAGGAACATAATCAATACTATTTAAACTACAAATCTATAACACTATTCCACGTCGGCGGTTTCGCTATCTACCACGGTCTCTGTGTGGATCCAACATCCAAATATGCAGTTCTCTTGTCGAACGTAGGGCTAAAAGCGATTCTCCATTAACTATGTCAATCTAAGAGCATAAGCAAAAACAACAGAACAGTGCTTACGTGTGGTAACCATGCTTAGCAGGATCCACAAGTGCCTTTGCTTTCAATCCAGGATATTTCTCCTCGATCTCCTTTTCGTTAACGATGACCTCTTTGAGAGGCATTGTCTCGATACCTCGAAGATGTTGCCAATCCTGAATTATACATGTGAGTTCAAATAGGTCCTGGTGGTTAAAAAAATGTTGGCACAAGGCCAAGAATTACTTCGACAAACATCAACCTACCTTAACTTCATATTTCCAATAATAGTACATCGTCTCTAATGCAACAAAAGCCATGAACAGCTTGGGCACAGTTACACGGATAGCCGTCCCGTAGTAAACGCCGAAAGTAGGCTGAAAACCGAATAATAAGACATGCGAGATAGGTTGACTGGCTTTATTACCTTTAGGCAGTGCAAATAAAGCTTGTCCCAGGGCCACCTATAGAGAACTCGGATTGGATTGAGTTGACGGTGAACAGCGTCTACTACAATCGGCTCATCCGGATGTAAATGTTGATCCTGGAAAAGAACTTTTTTGGAAATCATATGATCCGCTTGCTTCCACGAAGACAATTTCTTTGGAGGTCGAAATGCACATCAATCAACTTTTACCATTCACGTTGAATGGAGCGCTCACAAAAACTTATACTTCTGATAATGAGTTGAGTCATTTTCCATGTGATTGCTAGTGGGTCATAACAGTAAGTAGAACACAAAAAATCGTGACCTATCTGAGGGGGTATTATATCAGAGACCATGGCCACGAACCGTTGATGATGACTACTTACTCAGGCTCGGTCATTAGAACAAGCCCGTAGTGGGATTCGCATCGCGGAACTCCTAAACGTTAAGGGTGGAA
>JARK01001340.1:142267-167925 GCA_000688135.1 Ancylostoma ceylanicum | reverse complement strand
CCCGTCTGTGGCCTCGAAAATAACGCGGCGCGACCGCGCCGCTCGAGCGAGAATACTCTCCGGGACAGCAAATTATGAGGTTTTCTTGATAGTCAGTTAGTTTTCTTACTAGTTATTATCAAATTTGTTGAAAAGCTATCAAGAAAACCCAGAAACGGCACTGCAGCGACGATTCTAGCGTGAGCGGAGCGGTCGCGCCGCGTACTTTTCGAGGCCGCAGACGGGTCACCGCCATTGACGCCCACTGTACATAGTATGTGTGGACCATATAAGACTGGCAAAAGCGAAGCCACCGACATGTTGGCCAATAAAATGGCCTAACACGAGGTTGTAAGTAACATTTTTACTGGTCTTACTTTTTTCTGGATTTCGGTAGCTTTGGCCTCATCCAAGCTCAAAAGGGTCAAAATTTATTGCTGACAACCTCAAAATTCGTAGATCAGCCTTGCTTGGTTACTTAGCACTAAAGCCTCATTCTTACAGGTGTAATTCGAAGAGAAATGATTCCTTTGTATGAATTCAATCGCGGTGATGCTGTGACAATCTCGGTCCTTACTGGTGGCAAAATAATGGGACCTATGGCTGTCGGCATAACACTCATGTCTTCACAAGAGATGATAGCTAATAAGTTTGAGGTATTCTGCTCGTTTTTTCTTTCGCTTCACTGATCGGCTAAATTTGGATAGTAGCGCTGATTTCATCTGTTTAGGGAAAAGGCGTTCAAATACTACATATCTTCAGAGATCTGTTGTGGTGAGGCTTTTACGAAATATTTTTCTTTCTTTCATTTCGTTTTTTTTTTGTTGAATTGAGCAGCGTAGTTGCCTATTTTGTTTGATATCCTTGAGTTATGAGCAATTAGCGAAATCTAAACTCCTTGAATCATTGCCTTGTCCCTAAAGTCGTATTACGAAGAGTCCAGATATGTCTGAAACTTGTCCTTTGTGAATAGAAGATTCCTAGATCGCTTAGTATAATATAATAGAAACAAGGAGCTGCAGCATTGTTGTCGTCAGTAGATCAAGTCGCAGAACATTTTCTTTTTTGATAATGCACAGATTTTATAAGCTGTCCGTCACATCCGAGAATTCCTCCTTTGTTATTCCATCTCCGGGACTGCACAGAGTTTGATTGCACTAGCGCCGTTGCCCACATGAACAGCTTGATTCATAGCGGAAAAAGTAGCGTTTGTCATAAAACTGTCTCTATAAACTACCAAGGGGGCACAAATCAAAAATTCTAGCTGGCCCACAAACTAATATGTATATTTCCTCGGATCCATTGTGATTCACTGGGATTTCTCTATTCTACCAGCATTTTTAGATTAACTGAGATTTTTTTTTATTTAAGAAATAGTTTTGATGTTAATGCTCCGAGTTGTTGAGTGAAGACGCCCATAATTCACTGAGGAACTTGCTGTGGGTTCTATAAACTAGAGATAGTTGTGAGGATAATTTATGATAGATATAAAAACATCCTGTTGTGTTGGCTAGTCAGCTGCCTGCAGCTGTAAGCACATCTTTCATCGATGTATGTTCCATCTTGCAATGTGATCCCTGTCCTCCTATCTTGAGATTTCTGATTTAGCGGCATTTTTGTATTGTCGACTTTCCATTTTCTATTATTCAATGATTTAATGATTTACAATCATAATGATTGTAAAAATGAAACTGAGATCAGGTTTCTGCCCTCCTGTCTTTTTTCCATTCCAACTCCGATTCTCCTTGTTGACGTATTTCCATACTTACCTCCAAGTACTTCATGACTGTTACCAGTTCAGTGCCAAATTTCATCGTTTCACAACTTGTGCTAATTCAGGGAGTTTGGATCACGCAGCGCTCCTCCAGTGCATGATCTCTTGGCCATCTTCAATGCAGGAAAGACTCAAGAGCCTTCACAGGAGGATGAGTTCCCTCCTCTTGGGTCATTATCCGTCAACGAAGGAAGCAATGTGCAGCAAGTGGAGGTTATTGTGCATGGTAAACAGAAGTTACTATATAGTTTGTAATACAGGTTAGGGTATTGTACTATAGGCAGTTTCAAGGTTTTCCAGAAGGTCAGCAGACATCGTGTGATCGGGAAGCAAATCAAAGTGAAGCAGATGGTAACACGGAAGAACAGCCACCGGAGGAGTCCATGGATGACCTTGTAATCAATTTCTTTCTAATCCATTTCTTTTTATAATAAATGTATTGTTTCAACGATCATCTAACGAAATGCAGCCTTACAGCTCTATCGTTGCTTCCTGGCTGCCTTGAAGTTCCGATTGGATAAAGTGCCTATGGATGTTGGCCAGGTTAGTTTCTTCCCCTGTATCTTCAGATTATGGCCTATCGTTGTTCCATGTATCCATAATTTAGCAGGATTTTGGAAGGAAAAATAGTCCATGTAGTTATTTCCAGTTTTACTCGCAGTGCCTGCTTGCATGCGTACCTAAGACAAGGCGACTAGACATGAAGAAAACAAAATACAAGAAGTTTGGGATCTTCCTCGAAGAGGTGTATTGTTAGTAATATTCATTCGGCACGTTTACTATTCTCTATCCTTAATTAACATCACTACATAGTTGGAAAATTTGGTTTTTCTGTTACAGGTGAATAAAGGAGAAGACGGTCCTATTGTGAAAATCAAGAAAATGGGGAAGGGAGCCGACGTTATCGACGAGGTTTCTTTTAACTAATTCCATGTTTTGATAGTCTTGAAACCATTTTATGTCAGGTTTTCAAATCTCATCCTGCTTTGCGATCTTTTGCTGTAACTGATGAAGTTATCAAGGATGAAGAGGAGGATTCAGGGAAGTGTGGACCGAAAATTCATGAGTACTACTCTGTAGGTTTTGTTTCCTGTTCTGCTTTTGTGTAGTTTAGGGTTAAACGCTTCAATTTGGATTATTTTACATGAATAGGAGTTGCAGTGAGCTTTTTTCTTCAGGTAACAGACGCAGTTCTGCCTGTGCTGAAAACTCGGGGTCGGTTTTCCAAAGGTCAATTACTGGAAAGCTCAGAGGTCCGAGAAATTGTGACTGACTATGTGAAGAAAGAGGTGAGTTCAATTTCGCCCAGCTTCGACGAGGTTCTTCCATGAGTAATTATTCAACTTCGTGAGATTGACGAGATTATTATTGCTTGCTGATAGGTCGTGAGGTTTTTATCCATGAAATTTGAGATGGGAATGGCGAGAATGCAGTGTGGCTTTCAGAAGTGAGCCTTCGCGGATGTTTGTGTACAATTACTGCTCCAATATCTAATAGAGATAGCAGCAATCTTCTAGCATTTTTGCTTTTTCTTCACTTCATTACTAATCTAAAGTTTAATTATCGCTCTAAGACCATTATCAGTGGCCCACGTGTACCATGCTCTGGTTCTTCTTATGCTTATGGAGAATCTGATTACACATTAATTTTTCCATTTTCACCACTTTTCTGCGGTTCCATGCCAAAAAAGCATGAAATGCCTGAATATGTCAAAGGTTTTGCGGCATTGTGACATCTTCTCCTCAAGAACCACATTCTCAGGAACTGCACTGTGGCAAAACTGTTCGACTTGATCCCATTCTTGCCCAGGTCACCAGAATAAATGAGGAATCTACGGACTGGAATACACTTATACAGAAAGTACAGGTATTAAGTTCTATGTGGAATTGACAGTTACCCATCTACAGACGTTCCTTGCATGTCTGTTTAGCATCACCCATGCTGCCTTCATCCTCGTTTACATTGCAGTATGATTACAGAGTAAAATGACGAAAACATTTGTCCTACGCATGCCAGATGGTCGAGAGCTTGTAAGAAAAATTAACATGCCAAAAATAGTATTCAAGGTATGTGATTTTCTTCTCTTGTGGAATTCTCAATACATTCTCCACTTATGTACACTTAGGTGGAAACAAGATCAGGAAACAAGAAAGTGACATTAATAAACAACCTCGCAGTTTTTGGAATAGAGCCAAAGCGGTTATGCCATCAAATACAGGTACTTGTTGTATGCAACCGCTCCAGTTGTTTGGTTATGAATTTCTTAAAATTAAAGGTAGAAGCAGCAACAAGTGCAACAACCACTAATGAAGCAGTAAACTGTGAAGGACCTCAAGTGACTGTGTTAGGAAACCAGGTTTGTGAAGTCTTTATACATCCCTTTTTAAAGCATAGTAAATCTTACAACGAGGTTAGCTACACATACATGGTATGCATATTAGAATCCCAATGAATTTTGAGCAAATTCGCACGACTAACAAGCTCTATCCTTTTTAGGTCACGTACCTCGGTGAACTACTCATCAAAGAGTATGGAATTGACAAGAAGTACATTGAAGGCCTAGACCTCGGAATTAAGAAGAAGAAATAACATCTATAAGAACGTATCAAATACATCGGGTGAAAGAAAATGACTAAGTAAAGTTTTCAATCGTACGACTACCTCTACGAAATAATGTTATGCCTAGGACTTGCTTTCTTTAGCTTTAGCTCCAGGGAAAGCCTTTGTGTGTAGTCCTGTTGCGATGATCTTGTTGCTGGCCTTATGAATAAGGTCGGCCTGAAAAGACTGGCAATTCTGCTATACATACTTCAAAAAAAAAAAGAAAAAATAAAAACGCTAATATTAGTATGTGTTCTGATGGCTAGCTATTCTGAAAGCTCTGTACAACTAAATGCGGCTGGTGCTTCCAGAAATTAGGACGAGACCTCTCGAAGTTTAGTAATGAAAATTGAATGTCAAACAAAAGTAAATGTTTTTTTTCTCTTTTTAGAAAGTTAAAAGTGAGATGCTGCTCAAATGTAAAGTGTAAGAAGACTCCACCGGAATTGAGCCTAACTCGAAACAAATGCGTCCTGTGCATTTCAGCGTACCTTGGTGAATGCAAGCGTTTTTCCAGCGCGAATTACTTCAGCGTCAATGACGACCGTTTCACCTTCCTTTGCTGCTGCGAGATATCTTAAAAACTGAAAATTCCAGGGAAACAGTTGAATAAGGATTTTAAAAAAAGAATGGCAGGGAATGAGTTAAGGCTTGGAATATTCACGTCAAGAAATGCTAAGGTATAATAATAGTACCCACGTCACATGCAAGTCCACGCTGACTCCAGGAAGCCCCCGTGGAGTAGCCATGCAAGCTGCTGTTGTCAGTATATCAACTAGTGTTGCGGTACAACCGCCGTGAAGCGTTCCGACTGGATTGAGCATTTCTTGGGACACATCGAACTCGACTTTTACTCGGCCTTCGGATGCTGAGATTGGCCGCATCTGAAATTCGTTTCAAAAAAAACTTCAGTTATGGTACAGTGAACTCTAAACGACCGTAGACAAGGAGCGCGACCGCGGCGCGGGCTTTCTAGTTGTCTGTTGCACTAAGGCAGCACGCCTGCTGGGCAGAGACACGGAGGAAAACCGCGCCGCAGTCCCGGCTCTTGTCTACTGCCGTTTGGAGTGCACTGCATATGCAATCACCAAATATCTTTTAAAAAATCCTCTCTTGGTTGAAGACCAGTTTACTTCGGTCTCACTCATCACTGAGATTACCCAGGGTGAACGTGTCCACATCGCACAAATTTACCCATTAAACGCGTTTACCCTAGGCATTCTCAACTATGCATCCAAGCCCTGGAAAACCAACACTCTTGTGGTTCAGCAGTTTCAATCTGAGAGGGTTTAACTCCAGAAAACTTCAGTGGAAGGAAATAGGGTTGCCGAACACGAATATGAAGAGTATTCTATATGTGCTGGCTAAATGGAATTGTATATGATATCTACCACTTCTCAACTGTGTTATCCAATAACACAAGTGGTAGAAATCTACCCAAGAAAGAAAGCATAGGTCCACCTGCTGGCCCTATAAAAGTACAAAAACCTTATAAAAATAAAAAGCACAGAATCGTACAAAAACCTTACAGCTCCGGCGAAGTGCATAAAGTTCTTGGATTTGTTGCACATCTCAACATATCGTTTCAACCCTTGCAGATATTTGGAGGAGCACATGATTCCCTGCAAACAATACCTATTAAGAAAATTGTCATTATATGAAGATTACCATAACACGACATAACAGGGCTGTTAGAGGCACGAGAGAGATTCACACGTGAGTTTATTGCAAGAAAACGCCTTTTTTGTTTACATGTGAAAAGTGTGGACGGATTGCAATGGCGCGATGGAGAACTCGTCCGCCTGTCTGACGCGCGCGACACTGAGGATACAGCAAAGTAAGAGCAATGGCGCAGGGCAACATTTTCATTTAATATGCTTTGTTTCTTGGTAGTGAAGGTCTAAGTGGGCTGATCAAGTAGTAGTGAGGGGGTGCAAGGCCAGGAGAACAAGTAGAATGGAGGACAGGCTTCCAGTTCAACTTCGGTAGGTTGTAGTAAGCCCTTTTATCAAGAAAAAAGTGGAAAAGTGCGTGGTGTAGAGCAGATTCCCCATTTTCTCACAATCAGTTCTTCCTTGATCGCAGTCGAATCAATTTCTGGAGCTGGACAGACCGCGTGGTACTTAAGACTAGGATGCAGGACTTTATACCTGGAATGGGCGGCGCGGGCTCTGTGATTGGCTAGTTGGGTGGATTGACCATTCGCAGAGCTTAGCCGCACCGCCCCTTCCAAGCTCCACGCACTCTCTACACCCTCCTGCCTAACGGGAGCAACTCGAACCGCAGCATACCCTTTGCCTCCTAACCTGGGGGCGTTGAACACGTGGCTGCACCTGAAAGCTCCTACATACAGTCCTTCTCAAAAAGATACACTGATTGCGCGACTGCACCATCGCTGTGGAACCTGAACGAGGGACGCGGTGAGAGCGTGCTTTAGGTGAGAGGGTCGAGTAGGTCTCGCCGCGATTCTGCAGCCGCAACGCTAAGGCGTTATTCATGCTTGCGGCGCGTCAAAGTTTACGCGTCGCACCAAAATTCCACAATGTTTACGTGTTGTATCGATGCGGCCAAAATTAAAACGCCGTTTGTTCGCGCGGCAACCGTGGCGGCAAAACCATGAACACTTCCTACTTACCAGGAATTCTCTGGTCACTCCTTGCATTGCGTTGTGTATCGGCGCGTAAACATTGACGCGCTGCAAGCATGAATAACGCCTAAGAAACCGCACGCGCAATCCGTCTATCTTTTCGATAAGGGCTGTATCTCCTGACTCGAAGCAGGCTTTATCGGCGTAGTGCTGTTGAATATTTATAGATGGTGGCCTTCACTGCAGTTGAGCGAATGTGCTCAACTAATCGATTTTTCGAATAAAAGGATTTTTTGAATTTCAAAGGGATTTTTTGAAAAATTTCGGACAAGACTTTTCGGTAGACCTTATACTTTGGACCGAATAACGCATTCGAATAAACAATTCGAATAAACGTTCGAATTCGAATAATTCGAAATTCGAATATTCGAAAAAAGTCCATTTTCAAATTTATTCGAATTTCGACTATTCGAAAAAAGTCCATTTTCGAATTTGTTCGAAATTCGACTATTCGAAAAAAGTCCATTTTCGAATAAATTCGAAAATCGATTATTCGAAAAAAATTTTCGAATATTCCAAAGTGTAGTAGACCTTATATTCCAAGGGAAATTCTTACTAATGCAGGGAGAAACATGGGCATCATCGGCACTTTACATTGTTCTCCTGGTTTTTGTGCTCTCCCCCATTCAACCTAAAGGCCCTTCATTTATCTTTCGTGGTATGTGTACGATGGGGAATGTGCAAGGATCTCATTAATGTGTGTTCGCAAGCGCAGCACAACAGATGAATCCAATACTTATCCTTTGTGGACTTATTCAACTTGTTAAAGGCAGAGGACCACCTCGTTTCTCACTTAGACGATATCAGCATATTCTTGACCTCCTCGCCACGCTGATTCCAACAATTTACAGCAAAAGTCACAGAAGTGACAAAAACCCTGTTTTTATAGGGTCAAAGAACCCGCTTTTTTTGGAGCAGGGGCGGATCCGCTCCAAAAAGCGGGTGCTTGGTGCTGACTGCCCGCCACGGCAGCAACGTCGGGTGAACACGTCTTGTCCTGTCCGATCGATGAGATCAACGGTGATACACGTCTTCGCACGTAAAATTGTTCCAGCAAACTGGTACAAACCCCGTCACGGAAAACGGGGTTTAGAGACCATACTGGGACATTTCAAGTACATTGCCGGAATAAGCGCATCGAGGAGGTTCGGACTATGTTGATAACTCGAAAACGATATGAGGTGGCCCTCTGCCTTTAAGAAGAGAATGGTTTTGCTGAAATAGTCCTGAGGTGTTTTAGAATCAGAGCAAAATTCCCTCTCAAATTTGGCGCTGTGGGCTATTTTATGCAACAGTCGCGGAAATCCTACTATTTTATGGTGGCATTTTTTTTACGCTTATAATCACCATGAAATAGATACTATATCATACAGAAGTTGTTGAGGCTGTATGGTCGGACTTGATATTCATTTACTCATTTATTTAGTATACACCGCGCCATAAAAAGAAAGAAAAACCGGTATCAACGATTGAAGACCCTCTTTTATGCAATTTAGTGTAGCAATCTTTAAAATCCTAGCCTGAGGTGGAGAAAAATGATCGATCCGCCTGTAAGAACGGTGAAGAAGTCGCCTTGTTTTCTTTCAAAGTCCGAACACAATAGACAGGTGTAGGGCGTTATACCTGGAGTGGGCGACGCGGGCTGGCCCTATGATTGGTTATTTGAGTGGGTTGACCATTCGCAGCGCTAAGCCGCTCCGCCCTTTCCAGGTATAACGCTCCACACCCCAATAGACGGGACGGTTGAACCTAAGCAATGAATGCTTGGTCCACTATGTAGGGTGTAATCTGGAGTTTTGTTGAATTTAATGCTGGATTGCGATGGGACATACATTTGCTTCGCTAGACTTGCTTACCTTCGTAATTTGCAGCATGGTTGCAGTGGAATAGTTTGGTCTAAAAACCACTTTTTAATGACAGCCGACAATCACGAATATCTTTAAGAAAATATTGCTACTAATGTGTGGATTTATTTGAACTTCGGAAAAAGGTAGACTACTCTTGCTGTACTTTAGACGTCTATCCATAATTCACTCTCCAAGATGAGTTCCTACTAAGGGGCACTCAGCGAACACTCAGTATTAGCTGACAGTTGCTTAGAATGTTTGAGAGGTTATAGGTGACTGCTCGAAAACAGCTCCCCCACCCCTCGTTATCCATCTCTATGCTCCGACCACTTTCTATGTCGTGTTCTTCATTCCACTCTCCATTTCCTTGATCTTCCATCACCGCTATGTAAGTTGACGAATGGCTCTCATTTAGTGCACTCTGGACAACCGCGATTAGTGAGCTGGGTGGTGCAAAAGCAAGTAGAGAAAGGTACCTATCAGGGTTGTGCGTTATTAAAGGATAAAGGGTAAAGTGGTCGGCGTTGGTCAATCCCGTCACGAGGGATGCGCCATGCGTTCGACTTCATCTGACCATCGTAGAGGCGTTGAATGCGTATGTGCCCTATACAATGACTTGCGGGGGGCACCCGATGAACCAAGTCAGTGCTCCATCCTCCCAGACTCCTCTGGTACCAATTTACCGACCCCGGAGGGATGGACGGCTTGGTTGGCCGCGGGCGCGATCGAACCATCGACAGTGTGCGTGCACAGCGAGCCTCTCACCACTGCGCCACACGCGCCCTGTGCGTTATTAACGTAAAGATCTGAAGCAAACGGCCATTTCTCCGAAAACGTAACGGATTAGCGAATTGACGGATTTTGCATTTTCTGTGAAGCACAGCCTTGTTGCCTATTTGTGGTACTTTTGCAGAGAAGCAGAGGTGGGATTCAAGGACCTTTTCAACACTCTTATTTTGTTTTCACTTTGCACGAAATTATCGATTAGTTGACTTTATTGATTTTCCGCTTTAGTGCAGGTGGGAAAAGGTTCACCGGAATTATTTAATATGGTGATCACCGGAATGATGAACACTTCGAATGAATATGTTAGTGCCACTAACTACCTGTATAAAAGTGAAGAGCCGGGGTAGTGAAACTCTCGAGTGAAGCCGGGTTTGCCGTCCAGTAAAAAATTTAGTAAAATGAAACTCGGAATTGAGCGGGTATTAACGTGGGTTACCAAGTGATGTGGTGCTTCCTCCATTGCGAGGGGTGCAATCGTGATTGACGTTCCCTGTATGTGGAGCTTTTCCTTGACTCAGTTCGCATGGAGCATACGGCTGTGATCATGCACCTCATGCTCCCCGCCGGCGCAGAATTTCCTCGACGTTTGCCCGACTCTCGAGCCGCGCCCGCAGACGAAAGTGCAAGCGCATTTTTTCCGCGGTTTTTCGTGCTGCGTCTGATCAGAGTCCCGCTCTCGCTTTATGCACTGTGCACTTGCATTCGCCTTGCAGACGAGCACGTCCACTCGCCGGCAAAGTGCATTCGGGAAAAAAGTTCCCGCAAAAAGCCAATTTCGCCGCGCACACGCGCGCGCGTCACATCGACGAACTGTCCTCAGTGATTTCAGCATGGCAAGGGCACGCGAACGACGAACATCGAACAGAGGCGTCATTTAGTGCACATAGCCCTGGTGCAACATGAGGACTTTACATGAGGACTCGAGAACTTTAGGTGCTCTCCAGAAATGGAAACGGTCAAATGAATAGTGACAAGGTACCAGACATCTGAGTGCGTGAAGTTCAGCGACAAATTAAATGAGGTCGCGGACGTTGTCCTTGGTCAACCTCATAGTATTTCGTGGGAAAAGATAAAGAACTCTGCGCATTCAGATACATGCACGTAGAAAGCCCATGAGTCAATCCAAACAAAAAAAATCTTTGCGTATCAGGTAACATGACTATGCGCAGTCGGGAGTAGAATTCAGTAGTCTGGACCCATTGCCGCGCCGCGGCCCCTTTGCCTTGGCATACTGATGCTTTCCGCATCCTCGCATTCCATTCACACCACCTTTCATTATCGATCGACCTTGCGGAGTGAAGTGGCGAGCGGGTCGAACCGATGGAGTTTCCCTTTCCTTTTCGTTTAGAGTGGATCCCTTTTGATAAATCCAGGCATAGGTAGCACAGTATACATTTAAGAACTGAGCGTTTTCAAAAAATTTGGGGAAGGGTCTTCAACTGGTAATACTTTTTTCCAACTTCCTGACGATCAAGATTGTAAGAGTAAAATTTATAAAATTCAACTAGCAACTGGCGTGAGATGTACAGTGGGCGTGAATGGCGGTGACCCGTCTGCGGCCTCGCAAACCGCGCGGCGCGACCGCGCCGCTCGAGCAGGGATCCTCTCCGAGACATCAAATTATGGGGTTTTCTTGATAGTCAGTTAGTTTTCTTATTAGTTATCATCAAATATTATGAACAACTATCAAGAAAACCCAGATAAGCTACTGCGGCGACGATTCTAGCGTGAGCGGTGCGGTCGCACCGCGTGCTTTTTGAGGACGCAGGCGGGTCACCGCCATTGACGCCTACTTTAGCAATACTTCCTCCTCCTCTTTCTTACATTGCTCGAACTATGAATTGACTGGAATATCTTTATTTCCCAAGATTCTGTTTATTTTTATTTCCCAAGACTATTTCATTTAAATTCTATCCTAAAAACCCAAACGGCTGATGTTCTTTTGACCCATGTGGTTGATGTTCAGTCTTCGGTGGTTGCGATTCCTATTAAATAGCCGTATTTTCCAATATGGCAGGAAAAGTGCAGGGGGACAGAATGCGCTATAAAATATAAAACGCGCCTCAATGCATAAACGCCCTATCGATCGATAGCACCGAACATGCTGAACATGTTGCACGAGTGTGGTCAGCATGAAGGCGCTGTGACACGGGTTCAGCATCACGTGACCCCACTCTCCCCGAAATGTTCCCAAAAAAGAAGCCCTTAAAAGCGGGTTTCCCGAAGCTTTTACACCGAATGTTGCATACTGTTGCAATCAGCACATCCTGCTGGTTCCAACTACATAAAAAATCTGATTATCGTGCACTTACCATCCTTGAGCGTCAGGCTCCTGTAGAGAGTCGCTTTTTCATGTTTATTACCGGATGGTTCAGCTTTGACATATGGTGATTACTAATGTGCTTAACTGATTGTGAGTTCGGACACCTTTATCACATTTGGCTGTTTTCCCCAAGTTCCATGGTGTAAAACAGCTTGACGCTACGCGGGCGGGTGGTAAGTGTCCACAGACGAAAAAATCTTGAGAATCAAGGTGAGCCTACAGGATTGAGAATATCCTCCCATTTCATCAGGGTACCAAAAGCTAGCGTTCGAGGAGCCGAGGATTGTTAACAACTCGTTGTTTTTGATAGCGGCTTTCATACCCCTTGAAGTAGTAAGAAATAATCTTTTTCTCGGGAAACAAACCCTGCGAAAAAAGAAGAGATTTTCTTGGCTGTTTGCCCGCAGTCGCATGGGAGGGACAACAGGACAGAAAATGCTACGGTTTTTCTACCTACATTCTAATCGGTATATACATTTTCTGCGCGCGTGCATTATGAAGGAAAACAGGGCGTGGCCACTCTTTCACGATTGGCCGATTCGTATGTCATTTCTATTTGGTCGTTTTGACTCGTTCGATTGTCACATTCTAACTGGAGGGCAGCATACCCAAATGAGCCAGTTGTAGGCGAGCGGCAACGAGCAAAACCGCGTCCAAGCACAGATCAAAAAACTTCCTAGGGCCTTCCATTTACCCTGAAGTATTAATTGTGAAAATCCTTCAAAAATGCTGGACCAGACCTGGAAGACCTGAAAAAAAAGAACGACAGAACAAACAACTTTTTCCTTTTGGAACAATTCATTTACGGTGGGGGCACCATTCGAAACTCAAGCAAACAACATCAATACGACACCAAAACGAGACGAGAATCGGTCGAGCCGCTCAGCAACCGGGAAATCGGCTCAAACGATCCTCGACGCTATGACTAGAGGTGCGACTTCGCACAAACTGATTATGTACATGAAAGACGGGTGTCGGCCATCCTGAGCGGTCCGTCCGACTGGCTGTGTCGGCGGCCGCCGCGGCCGGATGGCCGTCGGCAGTGCTTGAGCATGTCAGACCGTGACGCGGTGGTGGTGGTTGCTGGCTTGGTGGGTGAGAAATCCTAGCAAAACTGATGGATGCGCCACGGAGCTGATTTTCAAAGAAAAAAAACCATCAAGAACATAAGAAAACAAACATCATGTGAATAAAAACGACTAACGTCTGTACAAATCATCGCGAAGGGCAGTGTTTTTGTGAAGAAAAATCAAACAACAACGCAGAAAAAAAACATAGAAAAACACAGCAATTGAAAGAACTATTAGAAGTAAAACTCTGAATTCGAATCTATTTCTTTATAGGTTTTATTAGAAATTAGAGCTACTCTGTGGAAAATTAGGATTTTTCTTAGAATCTGGATAACTACGCGAAGACTACGATGGGTTGGGAAGAATCTCGGGTCCTGTACAAATCACCGGGGGGCATTGTAAGCCGACCGGCCGGGCCGAGACGACGGTGATCCTGAAAAACATAAGAGTTAATTGACTGAAGCTGGTGTAAATACTTCTATTGTGGTGTGTATCATCGTACGCGAAAGAGGGGCGTATCCAAGTGGCTCTGATTGGCGCATTCGGGCCGTCCGTCACGACCATCTGTTCGAACTCGAACGGCGTCAATCCCATACATGGTCTATTTGTGCTTAGCGCCATACGAGTCGAGCAGGTGGGCATGGTGAGGGGCCCGAATGTGCAATCAGAGTCGCCTGGTTACGCCCCCTCTTCCCTCACTTAAATTGAAAATGTAACTTTAAAATTTTAAAATGTAATTTTGAAAATTATCGAAACCACTAATTCATATTTAAACTCGTATTCCTTAAAGAACCCTCGAATTCCACATGATTGCTGGTTCACAGTGGGCGTCGATGGCGCTGGCCTTTCCGCGACCTCGAAGAGCACGCGACGCGACCGCGCCGCTCACAATGGAATCGTCACCGCAGCGGCGAATCTGGGTTTTGTTGATAGTTGTTCATCATATTCGATATTAACTAGTAAGAAAACTAACTAACTATCAAGGAAACCCTATAGTTTGCTGTCCTAGATAGGATTCCTGCTCTAGCGGCGCGGCTGCGTCCCGTACTTTTTAGGGCTGCGGAAGGGCCACCACCAGCGACGCCCACTGTACAAAGGTGCCCCACAGTTTTCCCGCTCTCATTTTTAGATTCTTAAAATTCTTGGAACAATCAAATAGGCATTTTCCAGGTAAGCAATGGTCCACGGAATTAAGGGTAGCTTTTTCAAAAACGTCACTTTTAATGGGTACTTTCTTTGAGAAATCCGCCAAATCTATTAGAAAATTACCCAGGTCGCAATTCTCTCGGAAAAGCTGAATTTGAAAATGATCTTCTAATAAAGAACCGCACTACTATCCCGCTGCTTCACTATTTTTCTTTATCGTTGATTTTTTTTTCAAAAATTGCGGCAAAAGATGTTTGAACCTGTGGAGTTTTCTCCCTTTTTTGCTATGTCAGACACCGGCCTGCATTTATGGTTTTTTTTGGCTAAAAAAAGAGAACTTTTATGCGTTTTTTTTCTCGCGTCTCGCGGGAATATTGAAAATAAGAGTAGCCGTCATGGGCGATTTCCTTCTAAACTGCAAAAAAATTTCCAGGCGCTCCCCAAGCAGAGCGTTTGACTCCAGCAGAAACGCCACCCGTTCTGCAAAGCAACAGTCGTCGCCACTCCAAAAGTGCATTTTCGATTTTCTCCCTGAGATGTGGAAAAAACGCGCATGTGCCGTGGCAACCACGTTCGTTTTTCATTAGCCGGCGATTTTTTTCGCGCGCAACAGCCACCCCAGGGACGCGGCACCCGCGAAAAGTGCACGCGCACAACTTGCACGAATTCTACGCACTCCTACAGACGTGACACAAAACCGCAGTAAAGTGCATATCCATCCGCGCAAAGCTACCGTAACTGACTTGCACTCAATCCTCAATTAGGAGTTTTTTGGAGTCGCGGATAGTGAGTGCAAGAAAAAAACGGCGAAAAAAATCCACTAGTGTGCCGCATAAAAAGTGTTGCACTCTGATGGTTGATTATTACTGGCTAAGATAAATGGTAATACACGAGTTTTTTTTTCCAAAGCTTGATGAGAAATGGCTGGAACAAGCCTGGGGAAACCGTAAAAGGCTCGAAGGTAACATTTAAAATCAACTGCTCAGCTCTAATTGTCTGGATATAATGCCCACGTTCCATGAATCCGTTGTTTTTTTTCCTTCACAACAGCATTTATATTAGCTGCCCCCTTGAGTAGCCCCTGGCACCGCCTCGCAACCGCTACGCAGCCGCGTCGCTATGCGATTTTGCTGACCATGCTGGTTGAAAACCATGATGATTTTGACACGTCCTGACAGGTAACTGCTAGGTTCTAATGAGTTAGAGCCGGTGAAGAAAAGTTAGGAGCCAATCGTTGCTTGTCAGGACGTGTTAGAATCGGTTCATCAGCGTAACGAGACCGCGCCGCGACTGTGCCGCTTTCTGATTGCGGTGCGGTGCCAATGAAGAAAATAAAAAGGTGGCAGGATGACCGCGACTGTAAATGCAGTCCTTGCCAAAAAGATGGGCGGACTGCGCGCGCGGTTTCACCACGTCGCGGTTGCAGAATCGCGGCGGGACCTACTCTCGCTTCCCACTTAGGGCATACTCTCTCCGCCTCACTCGTATAAGTCCCGCAGCGATTCTGCAGCCACGTAATCCATGTCTTTTCGAGAAGGACTGTACGTCCTTTCATAGATTTTTTTCTTCGTAAAAATATTTCTCATAAGTTATTCCTTCCTAAGAATGCGTGGAAAGTCTATATTCGGAGTGAATGGCTCTGGAGACAACAGAATGAAGTTATAGCCACAAAGCGTACTTCCTTGGACACGTGACCTCTCTCCAAGCCTCTTTCCTGGGAGCCTTAGGTTCCTGCGAGTCAGACTATTTACACGAACTATTTCCTCATGAGTGCATCAGTTTGAATGCGGAAAGATTAGATTACGCTCTATGGCCCAAATGTAACTGCATCACTTCCGGGTATCCAGAACGACCTTCCACAAACCTAGTATAAACCCAAATATATGATCCGCATTCTTCCCAAAATCCCAAATTCGGTACTTCGAAATCGTTTTTCATCTTGGAACGTTTCCACAAAAAATCTATTGGGCGAGTGACGCATTTTCCCATGAGCAGATTCTTACCAATTAAAATGCATGTTGCAGCCACTTTGACCTGTCGTTCCTCATGGGTTTGCGTGCATTAATTATGGATAACCATTAGTTGAATATTTCTTTCATCTACAAATTATTTCCTGGTTTTCACCAAAAAGCAGTTTGATTAATTACCCGTTCAGAGTCAGCTCTTAACTTTTATAACTTGGGTAAAAATTCGAAAAATCCTTTTAAATGACCACAATCATGGGTACATATTCGAGTGAACCCATCCGTAAACAAAGTATTGAATTTTTCGCTTTCATTTCCATTGACGCTGTAGCTATACATCCGCCATCGACGCCGGCTAGACCCCGCCCAAGATCGATAGCTATCGAGATCGATGTCGCAGGTAGCGACAACAGAGGAAGCTATAATAATCGCTGAGTATAGGGCCAGCCTAAATCGTCAACGAATACTTACCACCCGTGCGCGGTGCCTCAGGCCGTTGTACCTCTTTGAAACTATGTGAGGAGAGTAAAACACAGCTCAAGAGGTGCCCTAACCCATTTTAGCATGTTATTGATTGTGTTAGATCAAAGGAGAACTATCCATCCTGGGAAATGTCCGGGAATAGCTGCTTTTATACACTGTCCTAATGGGGCCTGACGTAAGCGGGTGGCAAGTGTCCATGATCGCGACTCAGTCGCATTGTTCGTGCCCAATCGATTAGCAGTGGGTCAAAAAAATGTCCATGGGTCTTGTTTCCGAAATAATCGGAAAAAATTGCGTCTATGCGCACTTTTTCCGATTATATGAGATACGTTCCCCAGCTGCGTTGCGCCGGCCGCGAGGGGCTAGAGCATAGACAGGGAGAGTGTGGGTGGAGGCAGTACGGGGACCCATTAGAGATTGGAGACGCAGAGAGCGAGAGGATTATTGTTGCGCGGCCGGCTCTGGTCTTGGTTGGGGAACGTATCTCGTGCAACCACTTTTCCAATGCAATATCGACGTTATCGCCTGTAGAGCCAACGAACACGATTTAACATGTTGAACAAGACTGCACACGTCTAGAACTACCAGCACTTACTGGTTTTTCATTACTTTAACAAGTTTGGACTGATATATACTTGAAAACTTTCCAAACTTGTGAAAACATGATGAACCAGTTTGGTTGATTTGCACAAAATTCTTTCCAAGACCGTCAATGCCTGTTGTTGGGGTGTGGAGCGTTATATCAGGGAAAGGGGGCGCGACAGAGCTCAGCGATTGGCTGGAAGCGTGATTTGACCAATCGCGGCAATTTGGCTGTGCTGCCCTCTCAAGGTATTACGCTCTACCCCCACCCCACCCCCTAATGTATGTGTAATGTATGTGATGGGAATAATGTCGTAAGGGATGGAAATGGAGGGCCTTCTGGAGCCGTATCCAATATATTTGACCGTGGGAGAAAAAACGCAGCGGGTATATAACCATTCCCACTCGTTTTTACCCACTCTGCTATCCAATATAACTCATCCATCTACGTGTTCATTTCTTGGCGCAAGTGTGGTGTCTCGGTGAGAGTAAACACAAAATGAAGAAGGAGTAGATCATGGATCGTTATCATGTGGAAACTGATCGGATAAAGATAACCCCCTGTGAAACGAGTGGATTTGCATATCCAAGAATATGTCTTTATTGGATAGCAGATTCTCGAAACCACCGTAGCATATCCGCTAGGGCGTGTTTATCTTCACAAGGGGCTATAGCAACAGTTAACGAATAAAATGATATTTCAATATTATTTACTTCAGAGTAGTTGAAATTGATAAAATACTCACCAATAAATATAAAAACTACGCGGTGTCGTAGCGATGAGCGATTTGCGCTGAGCCGAAGAATGGTGCCAGGAAAAGAGAAGTCGAAAACCGGGCGGGGGTGGGCGGAGGTTCGTTGGACGGTGGGGCGAAGACCGGGGGGACCGAACGCTGACCCCCGGACGCCAGATCCGCCGGGGGCAGTCGGTCTAGAGGTTGGGGCACTATTGCATACGGTGGGCTGAAAATGGTGCAATCAACGAAAACGTAATGAAACGGGACGAAACGTGCACGAGTGAGTGGGGCGCTTATCGCGAGATGAACGGAACGATGAACGAGAGTGAAATTTCGGCGAAATGAAAGCGAACACTTCGAGAGATCCGAGAGATCCTTTTACTGCAAATTTACGAAGGATGAGTGCGCATTGGCCGATTGACCCGACCCGATCCACTTTCACTACCTGATAGGGGGGGGGGAGAAATTTCTCTCCAGGGTGCATTCCTGGAATCAGAGTGAAATCCAGAAGAAAAGTGCACAATGATGGAGTACTAAAAGGCCTTTACTGGTATTGCTACTACTATACAACTGCACGCGGCGGTCGTCGTACACAAGAGAGCAGAAGCGAAAACATCGTGCGACTGCGTAATGGAATCGTCGCCGTCGGCTACGAACGGAAAACTGTAAACATTTAAAAATAGCATCAATTCGACGGAAGCGCAGAACATCAGAGAACGAGCGATTCACAAGCACTGTGGGACGACGCGATCGCATGGGAAGCATAGATACGTACATAGTTTTTGAGCGGATTCCAGAAATCGTACCCACATCACCTCGCCTACCTCATACAGCTTACTGGATAACCAAGGCTATTCTGAGGCTCTGAGAGGAAATCAGCATGAGAACGGCCCTAACCGATACTGAGAATAAATCTCACGTAGTCCATTCGATTCCGGGTGAACTTTCATGGAGGCGGTGCCTACGGAGAGGCGGAGATTGGCGCATAGAACATGCTGCGTTCTGTGAGCACGGAATTTTCATGAATTTCTAAGCACCACGCAGTAATGCAGTTGACCTTTAGTGGGTCTAAGAAATACCCTATAGAAAGTGCTAAGGCGATTCAAGAAGTAGTAAGAATTTCATTTCTATGGAAAGTACTTACATAAACATAGGAAAAGAGCTTCAGGAGGGTTCTGGGAAGGAAATGACTTCCTTGTAGTGGAAAGAGATATTCTCAACCAACTGAGCTTACTGGAATGGAAACAGTCATTTTCCTCAGAATCTCTTTTCAACAGGTTTGAAATCGAAAGGACGTCGTCGTTGATTTCGTGATAAGCACTTCATGTATATAGAGGAACTTAAATTTGAATATTCGACTTCGATTACATAAATCAGAACTCGGATGATCAAAACGGAAAGTGGGCAAAGTAGCCATAGAAAAGAATCGAGGTTTGCAGGGCTTTCCTTTGCTAAAGTGTTTAGTTTTTGAATCGGCTCATAAATTACCAAATGGTGAAATTATTTGATTTTTACTTGGTGCTAAGTATAGCAATTGAAACGATAATGAACCACATTTTGCGAGTTTTACAAAAAAAATTCCAGAAATTCGATGGATGAGGAGTTGGTGAGATGGAATGAATAAAGAGCAGGAGCAGTCAATGGGAGTAGAAAAAACTGGTGTGGATCATCAATTTTCTAGTTCATCATAGAAGATGAGGAACAACATGACTTTCTCAAGAACAGAGTCCACAGGAGTGGACCACAGGGAACATGCCGCGATTCCTATAGTCGCGATTCCTATAAAACAAACATATGTATGTGGTGCTTGGATAAAGTCGGGAATAGTTCCTCGTGAAAACGCCTTCCGAAGATTTGTTTCCGGGAAATGTGTACGATTCTTGAATTTTCAATGAACAAAAAACGAAATAGAGGTAATAAAATGAGGCTCACTACGAATGGATTCTCCACTGTTCAGAAGAAAATTTCAAGGATATAAAAACTTCGAGTCCACGAGAAAATCAAGGGGGATATAACGCATTAGGAAGTATGTGGCCTGGGGACAAAGCTAGGATGGCATGAATTTCTTGTATCCTGGAAATTTTGAAATCAAATCCATATTGAGTGGTACCGTGCCTTCCTCCAAGAGGATCTTCAAGCTCCTGAACAGCATTATTCTCAATTCCGACCATAAACCCGCTAAAAGAGGAGCTTCTGCACGGATTTTGTGCCAACGTCAAACGCTGGGTCATCCAGATACGTTTTTCTGACCGATGAACACCTACACAGCTTGAGGAGTTATAGGTGCAGCATCATTTCAAGGCATCCACAAGACGACGATACAAAGACGACACGAAAAAAGAAAACTGGTAGTGTTCTGGGTGTGAGTGGAAATTCGGAAAACAGCTGAGGCTCGACTTCGGCATGTCCAGAAACGCCAATCGCCACTTCTGGTAAAAGTTCTGATGGAAAACTGCTAACTGAGATTACTCCAAGTGAACTTAGCTGAACTACGTAAACTTCAGATATGGAAAGGTTTCAAAATAATGGTGCGAGATTTGCATGGGCTGTTTCGATATAATATTTCTCGAAAGCCAAATATGGCCCTGTTGGAGATGACGGAATTCAGAACAAGGAAAGTAATCCGTCATAGTCGTGGATGCACATTTAGTATGTTCTTTAGGGCAGAATAGTTTATTTTCAGGATTATACGCCAGGTAAAAGTGCTGGATGTGTCCATTTCCATGGAGGGAGTAATAGAAGGGGTGTGACTGTAGATGCAGATTTTTGCTAAGAGATCCAGAAAATGACGACCGCAACCTTTTTGAGATAAAACTTGACCATGGAAAGTGAATCCGGGGAAGCAAACATTCTGGTTAGGGATGGCGAAGGAGCAAAATCCAGGAGCGTGCCGTGGAGCTGTAGATGTCTTGGCATGTGTGTGTGTGGGAGTGCTTTTCGAGGGCGTGAGACTATTGCGTAACGACGGCTGGCGCGAAGCTGCAGCAGCGATGGGGGGGACTGGGCGGCGGCCATTTCGACGAGAGGCGGGCGACGCAGACGTCGCTATCGGGCAGCGACGTCCGCAGACAGCGTCCGCGCCGGCGGAGTGCGCTGGACGCGCAGGCGGTGGTCAGCCGGCGCGTCCAGCCGTCCGTCCGAACGATTGCGCAAGCACAGCAATGCAATGTTAATGAGAGTGTAATGGCTAAGCCGTGTGTACTGGGGACATGACGGCGGTGGTTTCCACGGCGATCTGTTCACAAGGTGAGCAGATTAATCGCGAGTATGATCCCCAGAAAGAATAGACCCGACAGGAGCACTCTAACTGATGTTCATTCCTCCACCACCCAGGAGCAGTTACTCCCTGACTCATGCACCAGTTGGTGGGTCGTAAAGTATGCGACGGGTATTTTGGCGCGGAAGCCGGGCGGCGGCGGGCGGCGGTGGTGGCGGCCATGTGGCGCGCCCTCGCACTGACTCTGACTCAGTCAAAAACCACAGCAGCCAGGTGCACACACTAGTATTCGTGCAACTAGTTCCGAGAATCTCAACATGCACAAGCCGACCCGATGACGGATGACCCATCTCACGTTGTTGTCGAAGTAAAGATCTGGTAGTGCGACTGAGTGGGCGTTTATACTTTGTCTGAAGGAGAGAGGTGCAGAGATCAACGGGCACTGATCTTAGGAACAGTATATTTTTACTCTCAGGCGCTAGGTCACGGAAAATCAGAAAAAAATCATTTGAAGCTCCATTGAAATTTGATCGAAAATGATCTACAAAGGTAGATGCAGCGGTAGATGTCTTCGAATTCGAATATTCGAAGGAGAAATAGAGGTTGCGGTGGCGGACGCAGGAGATGGCCAAATTTTCGGAATTAATTTACAAAATAATTAAAAACTTTGTATTAGTTCAGTTGTTTAAGTAGTTGTTTTTGTTTTTTTTTTTGTTTTCAATTTTTTTATTATTTGTCAAAAGAACTATTTTTTTTCAAATATTGAAATCAAAATTTTCATCATTCTTGTTTCCCAGCCTGTCCCCAAAGTGGCGTTGATCCCACTCTTTTTCGCACGCCCCTCCCCCCCCCCACTTTTTGGGCCCGCCNACTATTTTTTTTCAAATATTGAAATCAAAATTTTCATCATTCTTGTTTCCCAGCCTGTCCCCAAAGTGGCGTTGATCCCACTCTTTTTCGCACGCCCCTCCCCCCCCCCCCTTTTTGGGCCCGCCACTGCTAGATGATGCTCTGGGGATTCCTTTTTTTTTCGAATATTCGAATATTTTGAATTGGTCCAAAAACTGTTAATTACCTGAGTAATTTGTTTTTTTTTTTCGTTTTCAAGCGAGGAAATTGTTGGGAGACAACGCGCACTGTTGTAGGAAACCTATCACGAGTTAATGGTAACTAATGGGTAAGTTTTTGCCCGTTTTTAATCTGATGATCAGGTCAAACTATCCTGTACCAAGTGGGTCTTGAGTTGGACCTTCGTTTGTAGTGAATTAAGTCATCTGCTAGTGGTTCTTTTATAGAACGCAATTTACGCCAATAAAATGGTTAAACGTAATTTAAGGGCAAGATCTGTTTCCCTGGTAACAGACGTTTTTCTCGTGTAAATTGGGAAATGGCAAGTCTGCAGAAGCTTTTTTTCCACCTGCGAAAATATTCTGAGCACTGCGCTCATGGAGAGATTTATAGGACATTTCGCTGATTCGGACCCACTGGCACGCATCGCATATCGCGGCAATATCGATCGATAATGAGGACGGTGATATGAGTGGAATGTGCGGATACGCAGGCAGCCAGAGTCAGCCAAGACGAGGCGATGTGGCACGTGCCGGTCAGATGTCTGGAACCACCTATATATAGTATGCTAGCTTTTTGAATAGGCCCTTAGGACACCTGGTTAATCCAGAAACTCATCGAAGAAAATCCCTCAACCACGATAATTGTTGGCTAAAAATCCTGATTCGGACGATGGACAACCCAGTGGTCGTCCACCACACCTCCACTTGTCCAGTGTTTCCAGAAAGAAGTTCCTCGTCGCCGGGGAAACAAAGCACAGCGTTTTTCTCACCCATGGAAAACTCTGCGAGTAGGCGGTCTGGAGAAAAGCCTTTAATCCTCTGCAAATGTCATCAGCACCACCCCCTGCTCAGCTGCGTCAGGGAAAAGTCGAGCGGGCCGGCGAGAGAAAGTGCAGCCGGCAAAAAAACTTATCAGAGCTGGCATTCGAGGAAAAGCGACGCGGCTCGGAATTCTCCTGGACCAGTGGAAAAGGTCAGAAATCGGTGATTGAATCTCTGCACGCAGCAGGAATGTGCTTATCTTTCACGATGGAGGAACAGACCATCGAGAAATATTGTAGGGGAACTCTGGAAATCATGGAACTACCACACACTTACAACAACTTTTACTACTTTTTTTTTCTTTCTCAGGGCTACCCCATACAGTTTCAACTACATATGCGTGTGCTTGGTTATCCAGAGTTTCCCTACATAGTAAGTGATCCTGATATGGATGGTATGAACAATTCAGGGACAAAAATGTCTGCAAACACACAAAATTTGAGCAAATTTGAACAATCACTCCCATAGTGTGCCTCCACCCCAGGAAAAACGGCCATTGCACTTTGGAAATATGTGGCTGTTTCATAATTGATGTGAAGCGTTTCGACTATGTTATGTAGGTGCAGCTGTAAACTTGAAAGCGAAAATTGTGTTGGAGTCGTTTTTCGTACGACTACTCTGCATTTTCAAAATGGTCACGTAGAATAAGTGATTTTATAGTAGTATGGAACTGAATGTAAGATGCAAGTTGAATGTACCGAGTCAAAAATTCCGTTGCTGATGATCACAAAATGACCTCCAGAAGATTCTCTAGTGCCGATTGGCCATGAAAGGATCATGATATCTAGGTCCTCAGACGACAGCAGCCAAACTAGAGGCGCTCGCAGTCAAACTGGCTCGCTGACGCAACGCGTCCCTTTCCGACGCGGTAAAATCTTTGATGTATCTACGCAGCCCTCTGAGGTGACCTATAGTTCTCCAGCACAGTCCATAATTGTCAAAATGTTCTCTTTAAAGGTAGCAAATCAAGTTGACCTGCTCGATAAAAATGTCCTTACCCTCTTCAATGGAGAGTGGCGCTTTGAACAGGATCCAGGAATAGGTGGAACATATTTTGTTCGGCTGTGCCATGACTTGCTGCACAAAGGAGTTGTTCTGACCAGGAAAATGGAAAGGTGGTTAAGACCGCTCTCTAGCTACTGAGGGGACAAAACTGCACCATTTCAAAGGACCTCCTTCTAGAATTTTGTCATCTCAAGGTACTGAGCTAGGAGACAATAAATAGAAATGAGGTGTAAGACGTGACCCAATGCCATGTCCTGACCAGTGGCTAACGCGATCGTGGTAGCAGCTGTTGTGTGGAGTGGAAGACCCCGTTTTGGTTAATTTTGAAAGTGGCGATGAAGGTTCATAAGGAGAGATAGGTCAAGAACGTGCCAAAATCAGAGTTCGGATGGGCCGCTATTTTGGCTCATGGCGCAGTAGCAACTTGAGGCAGAGCACTCAGTCCTTGCGTTCAGGACGGAGGAAGATCGCTAGTATCAATTGTGGATGTGATTAAGATGGAGTTGAATAGAAGCCATGTGCATAACTGAGATTACCCTGGGTAAAAGGGTTGATTCTACTCCAGGACTTGAATGACTGACTGAGATTACCCAGGATAAACTAGCTGACACTCACGTTAACGATGGATAAGTTTGTGTGGGGTTGATACGTTTCCCCTGGGTAACCTCAACCATGGGTCGCATGCATCACCGAGCTTACCCAAGGTAGACGTGTTGACACCACACAAATTCGTCCATCGCTAGCACGGGCACCTACGCTTACACTAGGTGGTCTCAATGATGCATACAGGAAGATGCGTGTGGCTCCATAGTTACCCATCCTTAACACGAGCGTCAATACGTTGACCTTGGGTAATCTCTATGAAGCATCCAGGCCTACAATGAATTCCTTTTTACCCAAGAAACGTGCACCCCTAATTTAGCACTTTAGTAATTTGGAGGGACACGGCAGCAAAATACTCTGAACCGCCAGAACAAGTCGGATTGCAGCTGAAACTTGCTCGGCTCAAAACTTGTCGATAAGAAAATGCGAGAGCAAGTTGCCAACGAGCTTTAGGTCTAGTAATTTTCAAGTGGGACCAGACACCTCGCTCCGGCGGTTCTCAGTGAAGTTCTTCGAATGATCGTGTCCCATTCCGCAACTTGCCCTACTCATAAAGAAGTAACAGCAGAGAAGTGTTTCTAGTTGTGCATCGATAGTATTCCTTATCGCTGAACCAATTTTTTCCTGTAGTTTCAGCGAATGGCGCCGTTGAAAAAGGCTATCGCATTATCTACTTACGTTAGGAAACGTATGAGGTGCAACAGTTCACTTCTCATATCACAACTGTAGGAAGCCGAGAAGTCGCACGCACGAATGTGTGATCGATGCTCGTGGATTCGTGCGGGTTTGCAGACGGAGAACACGCTATTAATCGCTGAAGAAATTATTGTATAAGCTGCACTTTGCATATACAATTGTGAGATATGGCTAGAGTTACAACTTTTTCTTAGTTATCATGTTGCGTGTGCAAATACGAAATGGATACGCGCATTTGCAAGACATGGATCATTTGAGGTGACTGTGGTTTAATGGAAAGGGGAGGCGAGGGAAGGGATGGGGGGG
>JARK01001340.1:101793-134894 GCA_000688135.1 Ancylostoma ceylanicum | reverse complement strand
GGGGGGGGGGGAGTTGGGGTAGTTCACAAGTGTTCTCGAAAGTAGTCAATAATTTCGTGTAGGAGTATTTTCAATTTTTTACTTTTATTACAAATTTCCTATTCACCTATTTTAATTATTCAGCGTCGAAATTGATTTTCATTACAATTTTCTTATGTATTTATTTCAATTAATCAACGTTAAAATTGGTGCCTTTATTTAATTTGTTTTTGAAGTTTTCGGAAGACGGTTTTCCGGGCCCCCAGAGTGGCGGAGACCTCAGTTTTTCCATGCCTTCCTAGCTATGCACTTCTGTATCCGCCACTGTAGCGAGGTATATGTAGTTTTTTAGGAGCTCGTCCTGGTGCCATGGAAATATGATGATATAAATTTTTAAAAAATTGCGAAATTCAGGACAGCAGGTCACCTAGACGATCTCTTCACCGTAATTAGTAACAATAGAAAGAACGTTTGTTGGAAATAAGGTCTGCCGCTTCTAGTATTTTTCCACAGTGCTGAGGCAATTTCTCATGAATGCATGCTACTCTACTGTTTGATAAATAGCCCGAGTTCAAATGACTAATCGAACAATAGCAGGCGGAACTTCTCGGAAAATGATGGGATGAGAAATGTGAACGGTAAAAATGACACATACACACAAAAGCGACATACTGTAGCCGGCATTGTACACGAAAACACCGACAGAAGAGATGTTAGTAAGCGCAGCTCGGATGAGGCATACGCGCGGCTGACGCACACGCACGTCCGTGCATGCATCATCGATAGTAACGTGGCGGCTGTGGCTGCGTATGTGTGCGGGCAGCATCGGAATGCGATATGCATTCGAATTCATGCGCTCCGAACATATAGTGAAATCTCTGCGGCCTCCCTGCCGCCCGCGGTCTTTGCCCGCGGCTGGCCGCTTCTCAGCCGCCTCCGCCGACTGACCGCTCTCTGCTGCGCTGACCACTCGGCGGCCCTCCACCACGCTCGGCTTCTGTCCACCCCGCTCTCTCGGTTCTGCTGTCTCCGCATCGACGGCGCTTTTTCATCGCGCACTGAATATGCGCTCCAGCTGACAGCCGTCTTTGTGCTCGCAGTTCCATCACGAAGCGTAATTTATGCAAACTTCACGGCGGCACGGGGGAATCTGCACTAGCAGATCGCGTGCATATCATATTGCAAAAATTACGTCGAAAAAAGGGACTTTTTGAAGGAGTCAATGTGTGCTTATTCCATAGGCCCAAACTCTGATTTCGCTTTACTCTTCACGCTACGCAGTTGTCAACAGAAAAGGTCCGGTATTTCTCCACAATAACGCCACACCCACATTTCACGGAAAACGTCCCAGAAGTTGAGTGACCTGGGTTACGAAATACTGCCTCATCCAGCATACTCATCAGACCTGTCGCCGTCGGATTATCACATTTCAAGCACTTCGACAGCTTCATAAAGGGAAGAGCGTTCAAGAATCAGATCGATGCTGAATTTGTTTCGACAAGTTCATTGCCTCCAAGACTCCGGATTTCTATCCCGAGGGAATTCTTGATCTTGCGAAACGTTGGCAAAAATGTGTAGATTCTAAAGGTGCTTATTTTGTTCAGTAAAGTTTCGTTTGAGCTGTGTTATGAATGTTCGAAGTTAACCATCAAAAAACGCAATTTCTTTGTACACAACCTAATAGAAGCACATACATATATATTCGTAGTATTCTTTCTCCCGAGATAAGGATACTTCATCAGAGTGACCAGTGAAACCAAGTTGTATACCATCTCATGCAAACTGCGACGCTGGTTTCAAATCTGTTCTCAGAACTGACAAGTCTTCTCTCTGCGACGATTTTTGCCGATTTTTGGCGCTCAGACATAAACCTAAATCTCTGTGGCGTGGACAGGTTCATGTGGAAAAGGCAAGTCCCGCCCACAGATTTGAGAAACTCAAAAATAAACATGAGATCAGCATCGTAAGCTGGATAATAATATCATTATGAGTGTTCACACTGAACAAATTGTCTTCACTTGATAGTTTTTTCTCGATAGATCGTTAATTCATGCCATGAGAGGAGATCGCCGTATCAGTTGCCTTTTTTTACAGGTAGAGAAGGAGTTCCTTCTGATGAGTGATTTTGCTGCTCAGATTTTTTGTGATCATGTGTCCTGTTTGTGTGACCATGTGTTCTGCACATGTATTAAAATGAATAAATAAATAAATAAATAAATAAATAAATAAATAAATAAATAAATAAATAAATAAATAAATAAATAAATAAAGTGGTTGGTGTCCGTGGATTGTCGCGGTCACGTTAATTAAAGTTGTTGCATTTTGTCAAAACAATTGCATTTGTTGCAAATCATTGCATTCGTTGCAACACAATGCATTTATTTTGATGTCAATGCATTTTTTCGATGCATTGCATAAACTGCAATGCATTTAAAGGAATTCATTGACAAAGAATGAAATTTTTGTTTTTTTTTGATTTCAAAAAGTGAAATTTTTGTTTTTTTTTCTAATTTAAAAAATGAAATTTTCGTTTTTTTTTTTGTATTTTTGAAAAATTCTGGCGATGCATTGCATTTTTTGTCATTGCATTGCTTTAAATGCATTGCATAAACTACAATACATTTAATGCAATGCAATGACAAAGAATGTAATGCATTGCCAAAAATGCAATGCATTTGTCTTTGGTTTAATTACCCAAGTTTGAGGTACTTCAGCGCATTGCGTCGTATCCGTCTATGTGAAAAAAGTCGGCATTATTTCATCAGGTTGTTGCATGAAATTCGATGTATCAGATTCAATGCATTGACAAAAATGCAACGCCTCCGTTTCGGTTTAATTATGTAATTAGAGAGTTTTAACTTTTAATTGAAATTATGAATTTTAATTTCAAATTAAATCACAAAATTTCTATTATTGCTGCATGGTCAAGAATTGCTGCGTTCCTAGTTTTGAGAGCAGCAAACCCTGTGTTTCGGCTGCGTTGAGGGGGGCAGCTTGCTGCTCTGTCAACCGCGGTTCCGTTCAGCCTGCGTTCTTCCCCTTCATGTCCTGCGTTCATCCCCCTCATCGTCACGTGATGTCCCGCCCCCTGGGAGGTGTATATAAGCCGGTCGTTGAGCGTCAGAGCTCAGCCGTGTCTCCGCTCCGGCGGAGACTAGGCGAGCCCTGCGGGGCTTGTCTGGCCTTCTGAGGCCCGAGTCAAACCGTGGCCCAGTGCAACAATTGGCCAGACGAGATGCTGGGCTGCGGACGCGTGCAGATGCGGAAGTCCGCCTGCGTCCATCGAGCGCTGCAGCTGATGGCGCGCACGCGTTCGAGAACATTTTTGAGGAAGCTTGGGTAACCATGAGCTTACCCGAGTCTGCGTTAGGAACACCGCTGAATCTGAGACTCGTTCAGTTTCAACTGCCATCCCTGGTTTACGACATGTTATCCAGCTCTTCGCCCCCTCCCCCCAAAAAATAGCAGCCTTTTAAACGGGAACGCAGCTCGTAGGGCGACAAAATAAGCCTTGACTCCGCACTGTGACTGCTGTAGAAACGTGTTCGGGCTGCGTTGGACGTTCCGGAATCACTCGGTACCCATTCCAGCAGGACGAACGCAGCTGTATCTCCGTTCTTGCCGCTACCATGGCAGGACTAACGCGGGATATGGCTGCGTTCCAGCTCTGACATTGCTGCCATCCTAGATTCATGTGCTGCCATTAACGTGCTCCCCTATTTTAGCAGCAATCGGGGGGACGATGGCAGCAATGGAGGGGACGATGGCAGCAATGGGGGGAAAGGCCACGCCCAATTTGGGGTTTGAAACCGAAGTATTACTGCTGGAGAAACGCGTTCGTGCTGCCATTGGGCTGCTCTGTTATCTGAGTTATAGCCATGTTCGAGGTGCATCTCAACAAATGCATAGCACTAGGCTATCATTACCCTCCACGCGAAGTATAGTATCCTGTCTCGCTGTCGCCAACGACTGCGGCAACGGTGCCCATCGCTTGTGGGCGCAGCGTCGCCACGGTCGCCGACATTGGCTACGGTCGATCGCCAACATTGGCGTCGGTCGCAGATGTTGGCGAATCGCTGGCATCTGTAGCAATTCTGTGTCTCGATTGACTACCCTGGCCCAGTCGCGTTGGTCGGAATGTGCATCATCGTGAGAGAAAATGGGGCGTTACCAGGCAGCTGTGATTGGCGCATTCAATCAATGTACCAATCACAGCCGCTTAGTAATGCCACATTTCCCCTTACGATGACATACACCTCGTTGGTCGCCGATCTTACCGATCGACGGTCGCTGTCGCAAGCGACGGCATCCAGACAGTTCCAGCACCCTTCAAGTCGCTCATGTTGTGATGATGCGACGCGATTTGAAGCGAAGCCGTCGCGTCGCGCGGTTGCGCTATGCCAAACTTCGTAAACTTGCGTACATGCAGAATTACAGGAATAGCTGGATTTGGCGTAAGCGTCAATGACTATGCATTTTCATGATAAGTCATCTAGTCCCGTAAGTTTTAGGGCGAAGCAGCAAGAAAATCAAAGAAACAACAGCCAACTCCAGCCTATGAGATCGATGCAATCATCACGTCAATTCGGCCCATCGCGTCTTGTTTCAAGAAAAAAAGTATGAACAGGACGTGACGTCGCTCGCCGACGTCGCATCGCGAGAGCAAACGCCATCTACCACATCGCGACCGCTGTTTGCGCAGGCATCCACTCGGGAATCATCGCATTTGAACACTTGGCTTGGACGACGACGGTCGCGTTGCGCCGAAGTATAAACACTCCTAATGTTGGCGAGCACGGCGACGCTGCGCCTACAAGCGATGGGCACAGCTGCCGCAGTCGTTGGCGACAGCGAGACAGGGTGCTATACTTCGCGTGGAGGGTAATGGTAGCCTAGTGCTATGCATTTGTTGAGATGCACCTCGAACATGGCTATAATGAGATAATTAAATCGAGAGCGAATGCATTGCATTCGTGAAAATGCGTTGCATTTCTTGGCAACACATTGTATTTTTGTCAACGCATTGCATTTAGTGCAGTGCAACTGATACATTGAATTTCATAAATAGAAATTTTGTGATTTATTTTAAAATTAAAATTCATAATTTCAATTAAAAGTTAAAACTCTCTAATTACAAATGCATTGAATCTGATACATCGAATTTCATGCAACAACCTGAGGAGATAATGCTGACTTTTTTCACACCGATGGATACGAAGCAACGCGTTGAAGTACCTCAAACTTGGGTAATTAAACCAAAACCAAATGCATTGCATTTTTGTCATTGCATTGCGTTAAATGCATTGTAGTTTATGCAATGCATTTAAAGCAATGCAATGACAAAAAATGCAATGCATCGCCAGAATTTTTCAAAAATACAAAAAAAAACGAAAATTTCATTTTTTAAATTAGAAAAAAAACAAAAATTTCACTTTTTGAAATTAAAAAAAAAAAAAAAAATTTCATTCTTTGTCAATGAATTCCTTTAAATGCATTGCAGTTTATGCAATGCATCGAAAAAATGCATTGACATCAAAATAAATGCATTGTGTTGCAACGAATGCAATGATTTGCAACAAATGCAATTGTTTTGACAAAATGCAACAACTTTAATTAACGTGACCGCGACAATCCACGGACAGGTTGGCGTTGATCAATCCCGTCACGTGGGATGCGCCACGCATTCGATTTCATCTGTGCATCGTAGAGGCGTTGAATGGGTATGTGCCCTATACAGTGATTTGCGGTGGGTATCCGATGAACCAAGTCAGTGCTTCATCCTCCTAGACTCCTCTGGTATCAATTCACCGACCGCGGAGAGACGAATGGCTTGACTGGCCACGTACGCAATCGAACCATCGTCCGTGTGCTTGCGATGCGAGCCTCTTACCACTGTGCCACACGCGCCCTAATAAACAAATAAATAAATAATTGTGTAAATAAATAAATAAATAAATAAATTCACCTAACATTGGATGTCCTTGAAAAGAGGGTGCATTTGTAAGGATATGAATACATACATATTTGCTTGTGTCCAAACAATTTTTTGGCGTAGATTTTCGGCGAAGGTTTTGCTGAGGCCTCGTCATCCAAGCACCAAGGCTGTCAGTCAGCTCGTAGCTTGTTCACGGTTGCAAACCAAAGCTGACAGTCAACTACGACCTCCGACTCATTGCTTCGTCGTCGTTTCAAGAGGTTTGCTACCACCCATGATGTAGTGAGGTCTGCCGACAGGGGTTGAATTTGTATCTTGTGGCACGCCTATATTCTAGCATTCAGGAGATAGTCTACTAAAAATAGAATATCTGCAGTAGTGTGCTGCCCGCAGAGATAGTGATCATTTTCAGAGCAAAAACTTTGTTATATCCATTGGAAGTTAATTTCCGCTTATTTATTTATTTATTTATTTGCACCAAAAGTGCGTCACAAAGAAACTCAGAAGACAACAGCATGGTTAAATGGCAAGGTATAACAAAATAGGATTCCTCCAGGGCAAAAAGAAGCATCCGAACTAGAAACTCTCAATGTTTAGGAAAAACAACTCCAAAGTGGGAACTGTGTCAACGATTCTAAGGGTAAGAAGTGTTCGATTGGTTAGAATGGAGAATTTCGAATTTGCAAAAACTACGAGACTACGGCCAAAAGTTTTTTTTAATAGGAAGGATACATTTCAAGTTGTTCCGTCTAACAATAAGTAAGACTAAGTCCCTGTTATCTGAGGTGTTGCAATCCCTATGGCGTTGGCCCATGCACCCGCATCAGCTAGCAAGGTGCCCTCTTTTTCCGAAGAGTGTCATCTGTAAGAACTTCGGCAAACGGGTATGCTAGCTGGCCCCGTTGATTGCCATTGTTTAAACACAATTTCATTTTCACTTTCATTTTCATTTGATACTTCCTACACAATGAAAGAAGAACACAACAGTCACCATAAACTGCAACTAGAATTCGAACAAAGCAAATTGACATCCAAATTGGAACACTGAGTTTCGAATCCTTCTCCTCTTCGCAACATAATGTTCAAAAATGGGAAACGCTTGAAATTTACATTTCAGTACGGAGTTCATGGCCAGAAAATTCTTTCCGGATCTGCTTCTGCTACTGAGGTCTGTGAGTGTATATCTAAACCGCAGTACATTATCGAAAATGACATATCAAAAAAAGTGTCTCTTCCAGGAATCAATTTTAAGATTTTGAAAGCGGAAGGATGTGCAGACAACACCGATCACGACGGCACACGTGCCACTCTACAAAAGTACCAAAAGACTCCTCTGCAAACCTCTTTTTGGAGAAATTGAGCCGCTCGCTCCGCGACCATTTCGGCAAGAACGCTCACAACACCTTAAAGGATGTGTGTCGGCTATGATAGTTTTGGATATCGAGATGTCAACGGAATCCGATTTTTCTTGACGCGCTGAATCCAGTGATGTACTTGAAATCCAATAAATTGTCAAAAAGGACTCCTTTTAAGACAAAATGTGATCTTGACATGGACGAGTTTCCCTGACCGCAAAATGAACATGTCAGCAGCAGCTATTATAGACAGAACAAGTATTTCCGTGTTAGAAAACTATGCCGTACTATCAGTAAGCTTCCATTGAGGAATAAAGCCTCTCGTACAACTGACCGGAGATCTTGATATTCTCAGCCAGAGAGTCAAGTATTTCTCGGGATTTTCGACGTCTTTTTGGAATTCAAAGTAAGTCTATGTGCTCAGCAGCCCAAACATGTTCAGATGGTGTGGGATAATGACGAGCTGACACACTGCCTTTGAAGGGAACTTCCACGATCTTCGCCATTGAGCTTTTGACTGTTCTGAATCCTGAGACATAAACCCGACAATTCTACGGCGGTAGTGCTGTACGAGAACTAGGATTCATCAATATATTACAAGTACAACGTTATTTCAACATTTCAACTCAGAGCACGCTGGTGCGAGTTATCCGGTTGAACTAGGGCTGGAATACCTCCTTGGAGCGGGTACAATGTCAGATAGCAGCTGTTTTCTGATTCTCTTGCCTTTTTCTTGACTTTTTTAATGATTTGAAACTTCATTCTTCTCTATTTGCTTTCGGTCGACAGGATCCCGTTTTCTTCCTACTTCTTACAGGAGACATCCGTTATTCCCTTGTTAGGTGATTTTTTTGCAAAATTCGAAAGTGAGTTCAATTGCTACTTTTTGTCAATTTGAGACTTCTTTTTATATCTTATCTCTTTGTTGGTGCGCATCATCCGATTATTATTATTATTATCATTATTATTATTATATTTCTTTTTTGTCTCCTTGGGAAAAGACGCCAAACAATCTATTTAAGCTATTGCGTTGGAAAACAGGTGGCGGAAAAACCGGATCATCGACTTTTCCTATAGGTCGACACCGCAAGGCTCACGCAGCGCGATCCAGCCTCTCTTGAACTGGTGAATAAGAAGCTTGTTAAATCCAAAAATCTTTCCGATTTTGTAAGTTTCAGAGATTTCATGGTGTTTAGTTCACCTAGATACACTAGATTACGTCGAAATCTCGAAGTCATGATTTTTCGTAGGTGCTGCCTTTAAGCAACCAACACCGGACTCGCAACTCCTGATAGCTGTCCTCACGCGCTCACGTGAGTAGTGTAGTCACAACTATATTATTGCTATCAGTGTCTACTACAGATGTTTGCGATGACAATACAAGACAGACTCGATCCTGAGGTAAAACACTGCCTCCCAATATCTAATGGCTAAATGAAAAAATCTATGAAGAGGAGGGTGACACATCATCCAGTTATCCGGAACTGTCACACCACTGTGGATTTCTAGAGGACCATTTCGATATTAGTGGATTCTTATGAATTAATGCAGTTAAGGAATAGATACATTTTTATGGAATAGATATGATATAGAACAGACATTTTTAGAAGAATAGATGCATTAGATGCATCTATAGAACAGATACTTTTGTTATTGCACAGATATTATAGATACAGAAGAAGACTTGTGAGGACAAGGCTCTGACACATTATTTGCTTATTTGGAGATCTTGTCTACTTTGTTTACCGTTGCGACGATAATTCCTCTGAAAAACTAACAGTGTTAAACTTTATGGACTTCTGGTGCTATTCCATGACTGAAAATTATTCAGGATATCATCTGACCTCAAGTACTCTATGACAGTATGTTTGTTCATTTGGGGGAACTATTAGGTTGGTGCGAAATTAATTGCCGAAACGGACACACCAATTCAAAATGTTGTAGCTCAGCTCAAATACAACTTTATGGCTTGAAGCGCTTGAATTGGGCAAAGGAAAAATTAAGGAAAAATTTTATTTCAGCATACCGCGAAACGGCAATAAATTTCGCACAAACCTAATACCACGATGCTTTCTTATGACGCATGAGCAAGTCCTCATGGATTCAGTCGGTGGAAAATTTAAGGAAATAGGGGGATGGCAGTGAACAGCAACCAGCTCATTTTAAAAGTTAGTCGGACTTTGCCATATTGTCATATTGCATAGAGGTTCAACCCCCCCCCCCAGGCATTTCTTTTCAGAGAGGTGATTTTGTTGTCCAAGACATTGTGCAATGTCTGTGCAATGACAAAATCATCTCTCTAATAATAATCGAATAAAGGAAAACCGCATAGTTGATTCACAGGCGTAGCACTAAGAAGTTCTCCCGCTGTGATGGCGATCAGAAAAGTTTTCGGAATGACAATGAAAACAAGATTGATCGGATGCAATGAACTATTATTTTTTGGACCGTTCCTTTCCGCATAGATCCCATGTTCTGCCGGATTCTAACCCTTTCGCTCAGAAATAGCTTGGTTTTTTGGAAATCTTTAAAACGATCGTACTCTGATGTCAAATGGCGATACATTTGGCGAGGTTTCTTCGACAAGCTCACAGACGAGCTTGTCAACTAGCCAGGCGAACGAAACCCGTCAAATGTATTGCCATACAAGAAATCCCGTAAAATGTATTGCCAAACAAACCTCGTCAAATGTATCACCATGCAAACCTTGCCACTTGTATCGCCAAACAAACTTGCACGCGCAAAAATTTCGATAACACTGAGAATCGTACCGTGGTTCTGATATGAGAAGCCCGCTGCCTCACCAACTGCGTTATACTAGTCGACACTAATGATGATTGAATCACCAACTAAAAATGAAATTATGATGGTAACCCGTAAAATGTATCGCCACTCAAAAATTGCCATATGTATCGCCTCCCAAACCTTGCCTTTTGTATTGCCAAACAGAATCTTTGGTCATTCTCGCATGAAATGTATTGGTAAACTAAATTTTATCACCGTAAAATGTATTGCCAAACACATTCTCTTGCCAAATGCATCGCCATCAAACATCAGAGTAGCCAGGATGAGGTTCCGTTGCTAGCTGATGTGGCAGCTTGGATCAACGCTGATGGGTGTGACCCCTCAACTTCTGAAAGGTTCCCATCTGAAAGAACCTTATCTCCTGGTCATATTCTCAAAATTTCTCACATTCACATTGTTTCCAATTTGGCCAACGGGATATTTTTCATTTCTTTCGTGTCATTGTTCCGTTGTCTGTTTGAGCTTCTTCTCTATTATACCTTGAGATTCCCCTACTCAGATGTTATTCTGCTCTGGAAAAGTCCTTTTTTGTCATACATCATCAGTGATCATATTAATGCTTTTGAGTCTGTATTCTTGCACTTTTGGTGCAAATAAATAAATAAGATTAGCTCGCGTCTTGTTCGTAGTATTAGTCAATCCACGTTACTACCTACAATATTAGGTAATCGTGCTAGTTTTCACGCAGTTCATTGATCCTTCGGACACTCCATATACATACTTACTTCGGCTGGTTGCAGTACAGCCTGCACATAACGGATAGTATTGGATTTTACTCTTCTCATGGAAGAAGTTGAAGATGCTCTAAGGTTTCTGGAAAATTTCATTGTACATTGCAACTCATGGTGACCCGAATTTCACCAGAAAGGATGGCTCGAGCCAAGTGCAGTCGGTCACTAGAACGAATGTGTGTTTCTCCTTACCTCACGAAGAAATTTCAAATCCTAACCACAGCTGTTCATTTCAGAGATGTCCTATTCAGTTCAGATTCGGATTCGAGCTAAACTAGCTCGCTTTTGTTGGATCAGATTAAAGGCAGGGACCACTTCGTTTCGCATGTGTGAGACAACAACATATCCTGGACCTTCTCATCATGACACGGTACACAAACAGGCACAAAAGCGACGAAAGCCCCGTTCTCGAAGGGGTTGATGTGGCTAAAATTTGGAGCCGGGAGGTGGATCGCTTCAAGCTGTGTTAAACCCGCCACGGCTGCAACGTTGGCCAACGAGCCTTGACGTGCCCGATTGATAAGATCAACGGCTTCACACTTCAATTCGGGTCAGCAAACTGTTACAGGCTACGTCCTGGAAAACGGATTCAAGGGCAATTTTGAGACAATTCATGTATACCGGTGGAATCAGAGTAAATGAATCAGAGTAGATGCCGAATCTGCTATTATCTCAACCATGAAAATGAAGTGGGTCTCTGCCTTTATGATAGGATGCTGATATTATCACTTCAAAGTTGATTGCACTTCAGCAAGACCTCTTCTAGGGAATTCAAGGCGGCATATATGTATACGAAGTATAATTCCAATAGTTGTGAAGCACGTTCTCCATCGTGTAGTCCCTTGCTTCGTAGTTTAAAGCTTAGGTAAATTTTCTAAAGGACAGCAGCAGAAAACTGGAAACGGGACACACAGGTCCTTCCGAATCTTCTTATCTCTGCTTTTCTCACTTCTCAACTACATGATCGAGGTCTCTCTGCTGCGATCCTTCCGAGAGTTTGTCTGAAAGAGAGCTGTCATGGTGAGTCAGAGTGGAGACATTATCTTCATATAAATAATCATAAATAATAATTAGCTCACATAAATAATCAGAATAATCTTCATAGTTATACAGGAAAATATTGTGTCTTGATCACTAGGTCACATGTATTTACACAGCTTACTTAAACTCAGTATACTCTTTATGGATGTTCCTATGGATTATAAAAGCCATTCCATGATTCCATATAAAATCATTCCATGATTGCTGAATTTCAAAAGATGTCACCATTCCATCAGTTTGCTTCGTACATAGTTCGATCATACATCATACCGATCATACCGACATAAAATTCGCGAACGGAAATTCTGAAATTTTGGTCGGTTTTCTTATAAATTCTTTTAAAAACAAAGAATGAAGAAATGCTCGATAACTCGCATGTGAAAAAATACTCCATAAATTGCTTACTCAGATGGTATTAAATGTTCGCCAAAAATTTTTTGGCAACACGTTCATAAAATTTAAATTTAAAACTTCAGCGCAAATTCCCAATTGAACACCCTAATATATTCTCAACTGATGTTCACATGCTTGCACCTAGATGACCTATCCCATATCTCAGTACCTAATGTCCGCAAGTAAAACTCTCCCTCCCAGAGCCACTTAGCCTTTGCGTTGCTTTTGCTGAAAAGCCGAACACATCATTTGGAAGGTTGCATTATGTCATGTGTCCGCACGACACATGTTTCACCCCACTGCTAATACCTGTGGTCGTAACAGTAGATTTAGTGCAAGGGAACGTCACACAACGTGCTTACAGTAATCTAGACGTAGTTTTTTTCACTGTTATCTTGCACCTTCACAGGTCTTGGAAGGAGATAACCACCACGCTAGTAGCGTTCTTGAAAAAAGTATTTATTAATTACATCATTCCTAAAAAAATGACGCTTAGGCGTACGGCTCACTACTCCAGTGGCTAGCTCAAGGGACGACCCCTGCTTAAACCATTAATTTGTACCCGGAGATCGACATCATCGAAGGTAGGTGTGGTTGCGTGAGACGCCAGCGCACAACCTTGCAGATGAGAAATGGCCCAGTCATATTTTGTCCGGAGACATAAGCGGGCAGATTCCGTGCCAATCTGGAATCGATTATTCACGGAATTAGCGAATGTTCGGAGAAAATTTGAGGCTAGTGAACAATTATAACTTAAAGGTGGAAAAGCTAGACAGCATGTGTGGAAAACCGACGAAAGCAGATGGCGGGAAAATTCCTGGTTTCAAGTGTATATTTTCAAGCTGCACCGTAATTTTGAGAGCAAGAGAGCCCAACTAAGGTTAAATAATGTACCGATGAAATGTGGAGTTAATTACAGCACGTTCTTCATTGTTAATGTCTAATTTTTACTTTGCAATGTTGCTATGACTTCTGCCTGCACAAATATTTCAAATAAATTTGGTAAAAGTCAATCGCAAACGGCTGCAGTACAATACCCGCACTGAGTTCTTTAAAAATGATGACCTAAGGGCAGTTTATACTAGTCAGGCGCGCGCATCCATTACCGAAAGATTTTCTATAAAGAATAGCCGACGCGGCGCGTCTAACGACACTCACCACCCGCGTGTGTAACGTAAGGCCGTTTTGCCTTTTTAAACTTGGCGAAAAAGAGCCAAACATGGTTTAGAAGGAGCTTAACACCTTATCACCACCTCAGCACCTTATTGATCGTCATAGATCGAAGCTTTACTGTCTGTCCTAGAAAGAGTTCGGGAATAGCGGTTTTCTATACGTTAACCTACCGGGGCCTGACGCGCGCGTGTGGTAAGTGTCCAATAATCGACGCGACATGAACTTCTCAATGAAAAGAACGCGCTGTTGCCGCGAGGCCGTAAACGCGAACGTCTGTGGAGCGACTACGACGCGACTGGCCCTATTCTTCATCATATAGACGCACGCGCGTCAGTCGCACGCATCCAGTATACATTGCCCTTCAGAAAGGGGGTTTGTGTTCTTCGTTTCATAGTCATAACTCAGCACAACAAAACGATTCACAGACCAAACCAGGTGTCAGGAGCTGCAGTATGGTGGGCCATCACATCTTATGTCACCTGGTCCAGATTTCAATTTTGAACGTTAAAATCCGAGAAATTTTTTATTTTGCACAGATCCTGCTGTGTGCGCCAAAAACTGGGCAGGAACTACCAAATTTCTATGGTCAAAATGGAAATTCAAATCCGGTTCATAGTTCATAACGTATGCTAACAATAAGCTTCTCTGCTGCTGTTCTCCACACATGGACTGGAATTTATGTGAACGAGGCTAACAAACCTACTTGACTTTCTGGATCCCTAGCATTATGTAATCTACAGTATGTAGTACTACATGCAGTAGTACAGGTAATTTTTCGATGGGATATGTCAAGAATATTAAACTCAAAGGCAGCACGCACGGAAATTTTTGTGATGGAGATTTCGCTGAATTTGGGATTTTCAGGGGCAATGAACTCATAGACAGTGATGAAACAGCGTGAAATACGCCGAAAGACGGGAAATAAAGGCGCTGTTTCCCATGCGTCCACAGCGCGGACGAGTTTTCCGCTGAGGGTATACGCGCGTGACGCCACGAAATCCTGTGGATTGTGCACATTTTATACACTACACTGTACACTATTCCATACACTACACTGTACATCATTTCATACACTACACTGGACACACCGTTACAACACGCGTCGTGTACCAAGTCAGTAGCGTTAACTGGCGCGGCGGACACCAAAATGGCCACGCTCGCATCCGTGTCCACGGCAGTATCTCCGCAGGGAGGTGGTTATTCTTTGTATCCAACTTACCGTTGTGATCTACCAGCGGCCGGCTAAGCGACTCAACTCAAAATTGAAATTTTCCGTGGGTGCTTTAACTAGTCCCCAGATGTGCAGGTTGCTGCCTAAGTTCCCCGACAAGAATTTTTCTTTACAACTCTTGTAAAAAAGTCCTGTCTTGTAAAATCTTGTAAAAAAAGAACCAACCGAAGCGATTTTTATCATAGCTACGTGAATTGGAATACGCGAGAAAATATAAGGACTGGTGTCTAAAATGACAGATTCTGTACTTCTTATAAGCCTTTGAACACTCCGTTCAAATTTCCTATTTGGGGAAAGTTTTAACCAAGAATTGGATTAAAACGATATACCAAAGATGGGGGGATCTGTAAGATTTAGATAGGAAATGTTTGGCGGCCATAGCTTTTGTCCCTATGAAGTGGGGAACTGTTCTCTCTACGCCCGGTCAAAAGTGGTTTTGCCTCTGTACCCTACGGCTCCCGTTTTGCCACTCATACATGAGGTATATGGAGCACCCGAAGTGAGAGACCAGGATACTACGACCCTTCGGCTTCGCGGACCTTCGATAGAGCAAAATATCAGTTGAAATATCAGTCAAATCTGAATCCGGGAGGTTAAGCAGCACCCTGTACATTTCACCTGATGAAAAGTGCATAATCTGAGGATACGAAAAGCTGTGGGGTTCTGCACCTGTCCGCTATGGAGAGGGGTTACATGGTGTACCTGAAAATAATGGTCTATACACGCATTCCCTGGATCTCCTAGTCTTTCCATGCAAAATACAGGGCTGCCACGTGTTTAGAGCTTTTTGTGCCTCACGTGTCGCCTCACCGTAAGCGCAGCGTGCAGCTAACACTCTCCAACAAAATCGCCAATTCACTTCTCAGGGACACTGGAATCAGCTAAAAACGCGACGACGGCGATAGAAACATCGCCAAAAAAGGCGTCATCTCAGTGGGTCGTCGACGAACTCTCAGCGTTTTTCCCCGCATATTATCCTCAGTTGTCTGGCGCCGCGTACGATTTCTCATCCCTCGGCTTTTTCGTCGCAAAATGCGATGCGAGTGCTGGTGTCGATGAGGCGAAATGAGCGCTGTTGGGAACGCAGTCGTCGGCCCCCGTGCGTCGCACACACGGGGGTTTTTGCCCCGTTTCATTATGGTTTACACGCGCCGTGTCGACAATGGCATTCCTGGTCGCGTTTTTGCCAGTGCTGTCGGCCGTTTTTCCACGGGCCGCCAATGGCCGCTCGAATGGGCTCACAAAGACAAACCGACCTATTTTCTCACGCCGTAAACTTTTCCCTCTTTCTTTGCTAAGTGCATAGGCAAGCAGACACTGCGAGGCTGACACACAACGGACGATTCTACCAGGCGACAACGACTTCCGTTTCGGATCGCCTTTGCTGTCTCAAAAATTACCCCTTCATCCACTACAGGAGGCCGTACACTTTGCTGGTTTTCTATTTGATTGGAAAGGAAAATTTCTCCACAAACATGTAAACTATCTCAAAAAGTCATTGAGTTTTCCTGGTGACAACGAGAAGAACTTTGTTTTACCGTATATAAGCAAAGGCCATAATGGGCAAGGGTCCTAGTGCGAAGTCTGGCACCATTCTCGAAAACTTCATCAAATACTACCATCTACAGAAAGCACTACAGTGGGCGTCGATGGCGGTGACCCGTCTGCGGCCTCGAAAAGCACGCGGCGCGACCGCACCGCTCGAGCAGGAATCCCCTCTGGCACATCAAATTATAGGTTTTTCGTGATAATGAGTTAGTTTTCTTATTAGTTACCATCAAATGTTATGAACAACTATCAAGAAAACCCGCGGCGACGATTCTATCGTAAGCGGCGCGGTTGCGCTGCGTGCTTTTCGAAGCCGCAGACGGGTCACCGCTATCGACGCCCACTGTATGTTGTACTGATAAGCCTGCAACCCAAGATCTTCTATTTTTCAGCTTCAAATTTCGATAGAGTAACACTATTAAGCCCCATGAACGAGTGTGTTGGCAGAGATTGAGTTTGTATACGCTGTCACTCAAAAAAGGCTTGTCGCCGGATATGTATATCCAGTCTTTACCTGCTGGATACCTTTACCCGTAATCTGCTCCATACGTTCATTAGAAAGTTACAACGTTTTCTTATAGCACGTGGTAAGAGCACTTTGAAATTGAGAGAAAATCTTCCTGTTTGTCTAGTAAGCCGGTGTGCAACTTGTGCCTTCACGGCTCATTGTTAATTTAATTTTTCTCTGTAATTAGTGGGAGTCTCAGTATCCACTCCAAAAAGTTTTCAAAAAATTGTCAAGAAGAATATTTTTCAACGATAACCCCAAAAATCGACTGCATTCCCAGAAACAATAATATAATTCCTATACCTAAGAAATGAACTTTCCCTCACGAATGATTTGCCCAACCCTCCATTCACCCCCTAGCCCGCTCCCATACAAGGTGTGACCGTGTTTCTCATTGTCGTCGAGGTGTGAATATGCTGCCGAAGCTCCTTAATCTCTTCCGAGTGAGACAATAGCGACGTTCACAGGTGGTAGAACCGTGGGTCCAGGAAATACGCCTGTGGTGTCGAGCTGGAGCCATTTCACATCCCATTATAGGAAATTGGAGTCGAAAAATAGCCGGGTTTCAGAGGATTGTGCTCATCGTGCTCAATTGGTTATTTTTGGAATTCAAAGTACTACCGGCTAACACTTTGAAAAAAGCAAATTCATTCATTTGCTGGTTTGAGAAAATTCCTTGGAGAGGAGGCTCCAGAAATCAGGAAAATTCCGTGAAAATACCCAGGATTTTTTGACAGACTGGATTTTTTCCAGACTTTTTGCACAGAAGCATAGCTTCTGCTGCACGAAACTGCCTATTTCTATTATGTTCCACTAAAATCTTCGCTGTGCATACGTATACGAGAGTAGCTTAGCAGAAGAACTTCAGCAGCACTCATCTAATAGACTTCGTGGAAGAACTTTGTACAGGAACATTCTGCTACGTGCAGCAGCACGAACGACGACGCATCCCGTGCGTATGACGTGAATTTCTGTTGTGTTATCCTCGGATAAGCTAAAGATAAAGCTCTTGATTGCATGTTCTGTAACAAACGAGAATAAACACACCCTCAATCCGTCTTACGGATGTTGTCCTTGGCATCCGATTATCAGCTGAGCATCTCACGCAGAGGATTTGTCGGATCTTGTCTGGATTCATATACGATATTTTCGGTGCTGAAGTGACATAAGAGTATCCGGATTGCCCTGTGCAGTCCAGAAAAACATGGATTTTCTAATAAGAGTGTCTACCACTTTATTGATAACCCCACAAGTCTCACAATGTTCTCAACTTCTTTCTGCTCCACATTTTTTGCTCTCAAGCCTTCCAAAGAATTAACACTTTTGTAGGGAAATTCCAGGAAGAAAATTACCTGTGACTTTCCTGAAAATAACCTGAGGAGCTCCATTGAAAGGTTTCAGAGTGCCCTGAACTACGTACACATGATTATTTTTGCAGGACCTGTGATGAGATTCATGAACTTTCCCGGGAAGGGTCCAGGCTTCCCACTTATCCCGGCTAGGCGAGTTTTTCGGATAGGAGGCGAAATATTCTGCAAGATCTATCGCTGCTTCTCACCGCTCACACAGACCAGCACCTTGTACCGAATCTATCCATTTTATGCCTGGAAAACTTAACCATATTTGGAGAACGGGTAGGTCACAACTTGCTCAGCAACGTTCACATATTGTGCCACTTAAGGTCTTGTGGAATGATAAATCCAGAGGAAATGCCTGAAGAAACGAGGACTTTCCCCTATAGGATCCATTTTGCCGATACTACTTGGACACGACAGCTGTCCTTTGCACGTATCCAGTATACTTTTATCCAGTTGGATAAACGCGCACTAACGGATATGTTGGACTGATTCCAATACTTTGTTATCCAGTAAAAAGTCATCGGAGGGTACGTGCATTCACTCTTGCCGCTGCAGGATATCTTTATTCGCGGATAGAAACCAATGGAATGGATCTTTAGTCGTTGTGTTTTTCCCATGGCCAAATATGTATAATGCATAAACGTCCTGGATTCGGCAAAGCCATGGAATTCGAGCTGTGGAGAGAAGTTTGAAAAAATAATAGATGATGAACACGTTATCATTAGCCACTTGTTTTTATTTACTGGATAAACTTCAAAGCATAGATGCGTTTTTGGAATTACTCATTGTAAACGCATTGGCATTAGTGTCAACGTTCGGTAACCTTGCATGGTGTTGACACATTTACCCTGGGTAATCTCGGTGATGCATGCGGTCTTAGCTGCGCTCTTTGACAGTCACAAGCCCACAACTGCGAAAACCAAATAACCGGCTGCAAACAAAACAAAGAAACATGAACAAAGAAAAGAATCAACAAACAAGAAAAGGAGGTAGTTAGTTTAAGGACTATACAAAAAAAGCAATATTTCATTTGGGGGCTGTCGAAACTAGAGAAAGCATCACCATCTTTGGACCATTACTAATTTTCCATTTCAAGATAGCCTTTTCCTGCAGTCAAACTCCCTTTGCAAAGTATAGAAACAGGTTTAGCTAGGGTATCCTTTCAAAATTCGCATTAGAAAACTGGAATTTTTTATTTCCAGGGAAATGAAAGTGCAAACACGCTTTTGTTCAGAGATGTAACCGTTTGCAGAGAACAATTGAACCATTGAACGCTGAAACAAATAATTTATTGCCAAGCCCCACAATGTTACCCTTTTTGCGAGGCGACAGCTAGGTGAAGTACTTTGCTCCTATTAGTACATCAGCTGTACTACCACTGGTAACACCAAATACCGCATCACCACATCACATATTTATTTATTCATTTGTTTATCTACTTATTTGTTTATTTACTTCACCTGGGGTCAGTGAAGGACAGTGAATGCAGTTATGATTTCCATGCTCGTGTGCCACACTGGTTGTTATCAGAACACTTGTTTTGGCAGACGTTTCGACAACAAGTCATTCATTCATCCATTCGCTCATTCATTCAATCATTTATTTATTTATTTATTTATTTATTTATTTATTTATTTATTTATTTATTTATTTATTTATTCATTCATTCATCCGCTCACCCACTCACTCATTTGTTCATTCACTCATTCATTCATCGCATTCACTCATACATACATTGTATTGCTCAAGACAGAAGTTAAATGCAATGTTTTGCATCAGTCCAGCATTATTTATTTACTTATTTGTTTACTTTATGCGCCAAAAGGTTAATGTACCATACATTGCAGAAAAATCGTAAACATTGCTAAATGCATAAAAAGAAATCACAGACCTACAGAGTGTACTATAACCGTAGCGACAAACCTCAACGCTGTTGAATGTTAAATTCATTCCTCTTTTTTTAGCGCGAAGCAGAGAAACGAGCGTCACCGTGAAGTGGATAATGATGATAGACGATCATTCATAGCAAACTCAGCACCAAGTACTGCTGGTAAGAGCAGGATGTGCTTTGTATGAAAAGGAAGTGTCAGATGCTATACCCACACTCGCCAGTCAAGTATGTGCTAACATTAAATCTATCTGCTATTAAATCTACCATAGAAACTGCGTACTTTTCTTTTGTGGAAAATCCTCTCTTCACGAGCTTCTAATAAACTAACTCCCAGTATTTCGTCTAATCACTAAACCATAATTCTTAATACTATTCTAGAGGGAGAAGGAAACGGAAGGCTTAACTCTCGTTTTGTACTACACCCTTATACGGAAGTTAGACTAAAAGCATAGGGCTTCCTCTGGTGCCCATATTTTTCTGAAAAATCGTGGTATAACATCCTACCGATTGCGTATAAGGACTGTAAGGCACCTTCGAAAGAAACAATTTAGCTTTAACTTCCTTAATTTCTTATTAGAGGCGAGCGTGACGAGACGGTGTCCATTTTGAAGGACAGCTCTCGAGTCAAAAAGATATACAACCAAAAACACAAGATAATTAGGGCGCGAGCCCTAGGCAGCCAATAAACTCACAGAAGTACGAGCAGTTTATTATTAGAAAAGGAAGCAAAGCTATCTCATAAATGAGAGTACAGGTGTGCGCAAGAAAAAGAGATGGGATGAGACCACGGGATCCTTTCAATCACAACTAAACTCATCCAGAACCACAGGACATTTCTTCGCGCACAATCGCGTGCCCTACGTAGATTAGTGAGGATCAAGATCAGTTCACAATTAGTGGTCTTCAGAACAATTACAATGTATTTCATTTCCATTACATCAACACCAGACTACAACAACTTTCCTACAGTAACCCTCTCGATATTCGACTCATTCACTGCGCTGTCGTTTCGATGGGTTTTTCCAAGTCGTCGAAGTCGTTTCCCTTTAGTGCAGTGAACTGGGTGTGTGAGCGTCGCTGTGGCGGCGGCGTAGCGCGATGAGCGGCGATAAAAGGTGATTTGTAGAGCAGCATCGTGAATGTTGCGATTTCGTGTGCTGTGACGCCACAGTCACATATCACCGCCGTCGCCGACGTCGCTCCCGCCAGTCGCACCGTACTCGACAAGGACAACGTCGTTAATACGAACGAGGACGATGAAAATGTTGCGATTTTGAAGAGAAAAACCGTGACTGTTCGTTGGTTTCTAAGTGGATTGTTTCACGAAGCAGTAGTGGAACGACAGAACTTCCACTGGAAAAAACTGCTTATGGTCCCATTGCTAACTTGTACTTAACCCCAATTGGCTGGTCATAAATCCGCACGCAATGTTACAACGTACTGTTTCGGGAGAAAGCAATGATCACCAAAAGATTCCTTACGTTCGATCGAACAGACTTTAAGCGAGAATTCGACAAATTTCCTTGCTTCTTCTGATGATAATGCAAAAATCATGTGGCACTTACAGTCACTACTACAGCAATGAAGAACAGATGGCATTCGAAGGTTTGATGCGATTTAAAAGGCAAAAACGCACTGTTTCGTACTCAAGTACGCTCTTATGTGTGCAGACCGCAAATGCACAACGGAAACGTCAGATCTCTTTACAGTAGTGAGCTGACTGAATAGTGCATGAGAAATATTTGATATTTGAACAGTCAATTCCAAATTAGTCGAAAATCAGAGCAGAGTTTTCAGGAGGAGAGCCTTGCAGCAAAAGGAAGGAAAAAAGAGTTGGAAAGATTTTTACCCTTTGAAACACAGTAATTTATACTGTCCTCTAAATTTTTATTGTTTTAATAAACCTGTTAGATTTCTTCAGGTTTTCCCGGTCAATACCCAGTCGTACAATCTGTTCTAAACTAAATGCCGCTTTGTGCTCCCGACAATCGTGGCGGGACCCAAACGACATATTTAGTGAGCAAATTCTATGAGGATGTCGAGATTGTCACGTCGCAACACATGCATCATCTAACAATTATTCCGATGCAGACCGTAGCTTTTACCCACTGTTCCTTATGAAGAGCCTTTTTTTAAGAAACCACTCGCGCAATGAAATTTATTTCCTTCGTAATGCGAAGTGAAAAGACCATCCGTTATGTCAGGGATCACTTTCGGCCATCCATAAATAACTTCTTCCATGCGGGAGAAGATTCTGCATTATAAATTCTGCATTGCAAAAAGAGTATGAACAGTCTGAGCGATAACTGACAAAGAGGGAACATCAGAGCGAAAATATCAAGCAACACAAAGTGTCTTCTGTCCAAGGCCTGGTTACGTAATTGAGATTTCCCAGGGTAAAAGTTTTGAGACCTGTGTTAATGACTGGTAAATTTGTGTGGGGTCAACACGTTCACCTCGGGTAGTCTCAATGATGCATGTGGGCTCAGTCCCATTGGGTTTAACGGATTTTACAGAGAGTTGAAAATTTAATTTTTCAACTAGTAACAACTAGTATGGATACAGGCCATCCATAAATCCGTGAAGTAAGTCTGGATACAAGTAATTAGTTGTCAGTGAGTCTACTAACTGCTACCTGTCACTTCGCTCTTCAGTCATCTTTCTCTATAGATAACATTACCGCGCAGGGAGGAAGGTGAGATTTAACCAAGGTCTGGGGCCTCGTGCATCATTGAGATTACCCAGGGTGAACGCGTTAGCACCCCCCTCCCCCTAAGTTTGCACATGGTTAATGCGTGTGCAAGACGTTTACCCAAGGTATTCTCAATTATCCATCCAGGCTCAGGATGCAATATCGGATGGATGGGTAATCTCATGCCAATGGGCACTTCTTGATAGCAGCTAGGTACGAAGAACACCACGCATGGGTAACCATGCTTATGGGTGCCAGAGAAAGGTAATGTTAACGCTTTTGTAATCTTAACGCTTTTATCATGGGTAATCTCTACTATGCATTCAGGCAGGGTAGAACCGTATATGGGCCATGGCCTTCCCGAACGCGCATCATGCTGGAATTTGGGAAAAATAAGCGGGGTTTGCACATACATCGTTAAGATTACCCAGGGTAAACTTGTTGGCACCCCACAAATTTATCCACTTTAGCTTGGGCGTCAACATGCTTACCCTGGGTAAACTCAATTGTGCATCCATACCCAGGTGTCTATGTCCACTCGATGATATTGTTAGTGATGCTGGATCGGGGTGAACTGTCATTACCAAAAAAGAAATGTAGTTATCATGTGTTCCTCAGCTCTCGGGTAGAATCTGATAATAGAGAAGAGCTGCGGGGATTTGTGGGAGGGGTTTTCCGAACGGATAGTTGCCTTTTCGTCACCACCTGTGTCCTCGTTTCTGCAGCTCTTCAAATTTCCACAGATGACCTGTGGACCAAATAGTAGAACTAGTGACACTTGGACAATTATGTTAACGATCAATCCTCAATCCAAATCAATATTCCTCGAAATCTGTGACAGTTTTCACGATTGCGCCCCGTCATGTGAACTCTACTGTCAGCAGCAGACACCGGATGCGCTTCTTCAGCGTCTTGCGATTGGCGCCGCGACTGGTTGCGCGCGACTGTGTTTGCGTCGCGGTAACGCCGAAACTGATCGACAATTTATGCTCTTCCCCCAACAGCAATTCTGGTAGTTGGAAAACTCGGCCGCTATCGATCTGTCTGTCTCTATCACTGGTCTTAATTACCGGTTTTGTGGCTGCTGTAGGAAATGATGATTGGTGCAGTGTTGTACGGTGAATTTTGACGACAAAAGAGAACACCTTTATGGCCGAGAAAAATTCTATTGCAGGACAGTCTGAGTCCGTAAAATTGAACGTTGTGCGCTATACACTTCATGATAAAGGGTTTCTTTTGGAAAGTATCCACAAGGCATGATTCCTACATATGTGCTCTACAAGATGTGAGATGCAAAAAATATCAGGTTGGTCCGTAAGTCTTGCACCAGCGTTTCTTTTCCGATCTAGAACATCTTGGCCTTGAATTGAATTTCTTTTGCAATAGAACACAGACAGACCAGTCTCGATCCATGAACAATAGTGTCATGATTGTTTGGAAAAATATATGGAGCTTGGGTGCAAAGGTTTCGGATCAGCCTAATAGTTATCAGGTTGCAATTTTCATTAAAAACCATCTATTAAATTATGACCTTCAATAGTGATAGTGACAATGCTAATAAAAAGGTCCTCCACGCCTCCGAGATCCCAAGAGGCCCTGATTTTTGAGCCCATTTACCACTTTTTCAGGGTACAAAAGGGCAGACAGTTAACAATTTTCGACAAGTTTTCAGTGGTTTTATCGACATAATATCTTTTCATATCATTGTTCATTTTATTCGTCAAAAAAAAATAAAAAAATTCAACAGAAAACAGTGTTACTAGGAATTTTATCAGATGGATAGTATTCAAAACGGCCTTAGTTAAGGCTACTAAAATCTACTTTGGATGGGTTACTATGACAATCAATGCTCTTGAGCTTCTATGTCACATCCCAATCCAGGAATAAAATTCCCGAAAGTCGTCTGAATAAAACCTCAAAGCTTGTCCTTATCCGATTGATTCAAAATCAGTTGAAATTTAGAATTTATGAAACCATCCAGGAAATAGCTGGTTTTTCAACTTTTCGGTAAGAGCGTGGGGATTTCGGTAAGTTCTACTACCGATGTTGTTCTACACTGACATCTGTTTTGGCATGTTTTTTTACGTTCATTCATCTTGAAATTAATAGTCACAACAAATAAATAAATAGCTAAAAATATAAGTAATTAAATGGTCAGATGCTTTAGAGACCCTAGTAAAATCTGGCAGGTAGCGTGATCTTCATGAGGTTCACATTCATTTTTCTGGGAAAAAAAGTTTTCCCGGACAGGAAAAAGAAATCTTAACAAATCTGTGTCAATGCGAAACTAAAAGAAGCAGAATAAAGGAATAACAGGAAGAACAAACAGGAACAAGAGTAAAAAAACATGAATGATCTTGACGTCGCTGGGCCAATCTTAAAAGGACGAGTTTTCAGAGCAAAAACTGGAGAAGTCGCCCATTTTCTTATCATTATTGTATCAAACTTGGTCACTAGCAAAGTTAAAATTTTTCTGCAATGTTTCTGCAATTTTTATTCGTCGAATAATGATTACTCGACTGATCCAGTGAACGTTTGATGAATTTTTAATGGAAAACTCGTCCAGTCAGCAATCTTGGAAGATATAAAGGAAGGGAGATTTAAACCTACGACCTCGAAGTTCCTGCCTACCTATTTCTACGAAAAAAACTTATTCATTTCGTGGAGGTAGGGGAGGCGGTAAGGAAAGGGGGGTAGATCACCACCCTCCACCAATAGCTTTCAAAAACTTCGCCACAGGAAACCCTCTCTTCCCTCCCCTAAGTCCACTTCCGACCACCACCACATTATCACTAGAGTCACGCCGTTCCCAGCCAGTTCTCTGGTGGGAAAGTCAAATATACCGTGTGATGATAAGCTTCGCCAAACCTCAAGCCTGTTTACCCCATCATAAAAAGCGCATTCCTACCCATCTATGCACTCTAGCACTTCTACAGAGCTTATTACATTTTATTTCAATGTAAAATCCATCAAAAATCTAAACTAACTCCAACATGGAGCAAAATACATACAGTAGAACATACCATAAATAGACAATTCAATAAATTAATGACAAATCAAAGAATGGCAAGTAATCAATACATCTATCATGGGAAACATTCAAAGAAGCAAAGAAATTCTGTACAAACAAACGTTCATAACGCATGTGTGCAATACCGGAGTGTACGATTGGCTACAAGAGAACGGGAAAACTCGTCAAAACGTGAGATCTAGAAAGGCGGGAATTCAAATTCTATTCAAATTTGTTTTTTGGAATGATGCGACAGCTCCTGGAATTCACTGCCACGGTTGCCAGACCTTCTTACAAGGCGGCTCATCACACGGGTCCTCCCTGTGAAGCTGAGGCGGTCGTTCGGGTCGGCGTTCCTTTGTTCTTGATGTGGGTGACGGTGCCGGCTCTGGAGACTCACTCGAGGAGGTGTCTGAAGCCGGGGGAGTGCCGGGAGCCCACTTGGGAGGCGGTGGATCGGATGTGGGATGAGCCGGGGGTGGAGCGGGTGGGCACGCGGTGGTAGCCGGAGTGGATCGTGATGGCATAGCAGCACTGAAATAAAGGCCTTAAATGCCTGAACCATGCCTAAACTTCCGGAATCGTGGATAGAGAAAAGATGAGAACGAACTTCAAGTGATGCACAAGTCCCAGGTGGAATTGTTGGGCTTGTGGGTTGAAATCGTGCGGCATCGCCATCTGAAGATAGGCGAAGACCGCTTGGGAGGCGTGGGCGAATCCTCGGGCAAATCCATCTTCCCGACCGCTTCGGTATACAGCCGCGGTATCTGAAAATCATACAGTTACGGTAAATTAGCCGAAAGTACTGTAGGTACAGTATTATAATCGTCTTGGAGCTGGGTGCCCCAGAGAGAGTAGCTTCTTTAGGACTAAATAAAGCTCTCTAATGATAAATCCAAACCATAGCACGACTTAGGTCCTTCATGGAGCAGAATTTCAAGAAATAGTGGATCATCACAAGCAATGGTCGGGGAATCGTTGCCTTATTTAGGATTTAACCTTCCCTCACGAAGGATTCCCATAAGCCCTTTAATTTTTCCATCCGAGGGCAGGATTAAGACAAATTTTGCCAAAATTTTACCCATCTCGGAATAACTTAATCGCTGATTTGTTCACTAAGCTGTCTTCAAGGTCTTCAACTTTGTCCCGCTTCCAGCCACTGACCCCAAAGTAACCCAAATCCACTCTCCCACCGGGGCGCTGTCACACCGTTGTATGAGGTCAGGAATTGCTCCTCACTCCCCGTAATTACATAGTTAATTACTTGTCATAGCTCTTACAAGATCGGCACAGGGAAATACAGGAAGTCTCAATTACGACTCTGGTCGTTTGCAGGCCAGAAGTCCCTTGGATTCTTAGAAACCTGGGTAATCTCGTGGTTACCCATGAAAAGCAAGAAAAATCGCTGTATCACCTCCTGCTGACGAGATGTTGCCTCGTTGTTCTTCCAGGTATCGAACAGTCCATTCGAGTATATCGGCTTTTTCCAATTTTGAGCTGAAAAACTTCATTAAACTTCAAAAGAACGGATTCACCGACAGAAATTTTCCTGCCAAGCAAAGTAAGCCAGAAACGTGGAAAAATACTGCGAAAAGCTTTTTTCCTCCAAGTTTTTTTTTCAGCAAGAAAGAAATTGACCTCGCTGCCCTACCTTTGCTGTGGAGAAACATTGAGAAGAAATTCCTTGAGATAGAGCAAGGAGTCGTTGATTCGCTTTCGTCGCAGCTTCTCCATCATTGGCTTCTTCATCTGAATGACTCACACTAAGAAAACAATCGAGAGGTGTACGATACCCCCCCCCCCCAAACAGAAGGAAAATCATTTTCCTGGAAAAAAGATCCATGAATGGGATTCTTGAACAGACTTCCGGGACAGTCTGCGTTAGATAACCATTTCTGATGTTCTGCACTTCCCAAATATCACGTAGGCTTCAGGATAGCCACAGGATAGGTGGTACCTATTTCCTGCACCACTTGGCCGGTAATTCATGGATCTTAGCCTCGGATATGATGTAAGGGAAAAGCCTCGGCCTAAGTTCAGGCTTTGAGGCTTCCATTGTACCATACCTCGTACCAAAAATATTTCTGTGCTAGCTCCAAAGGACTTCCATAAAACCATTAACGCCGAAGTCCTAAGACCCCATCAAGTTGTAAGACCGTCCAAGACTTTTGAAATAAAACCCACCTTTCGATCCCCTGAAAAATCAGGGCTAGGAGGAGAGTAAGTGAATGAGGTGGTGGGTGAGAGATGCATATCCCTGAAAAGCTACTCTTAAGAAAAATGTGACAAGCACCATCAAAATCATCACGACACGACGCAAAAATGCACAAATGACAAGTAGAAATTAACCGCATGCAGCCAGCACTGCCCACTACCCCCCCCCGCACCCCATCCGCATACCGTAACCCCCGCGCTCCTGTAGAAACGGTGCGCGGGTGAGTCTAAGAGAACGCAACATTGAATGCTGTGGCGATGCGTATCTTAATGACACCATTAAGATACGATCGCAAAAATCGCAAAGCGATTCGATTTTCTTCTTCTCTCCAGCGCATATACGACTTTTGTGTACGCGCGCACGCCGAGCAAATGATTACGGGAAAACATCTCGCCGGTCACCGTCGTCGTCGTCGTCGTGCAGCGCCGCCGCCGCTGATGATCGTCGTCGTCGTCGCCAGCGTCGCGCCGTCGCAGTCGACCGCCGACGACCACGCCCTCGCGCCCGCGTCTGCGCACCTGCGACTCCGTGACGCTTGCGCCGCTTGCGTGCGCCAGCGCGCTCGTCGCGTTCTCATGACCCGGCGCCGGCTCGTTATCAGCACGCGCGTGTGTCGCGGCTACTGTAATCCGCTGCGGCGAATGGCTTAAGTGCTGGGAAACAAGCGGAAATGTTGTGATTTGACATGATGCTGAGGTGATGAGTACATCGGAATCAGAAGGTCTCGTGTCATAGGTTGATCCAGAAAAGGTAAAGAAACACGCTCTGGAAGAGAGATTCTGAAAGTGGTAAAGGAGGGAAATGCTATCAAATTGAATGAACAGAGATAGGTATTACAACCAGCCTGGAGATGTCGACTGTATGACTGTAAGTGGGCGGGGTCAGTCTCGGTTCAGCTCGCAAGATAGGAATGCTAGATGTCTGCGGCAGTTCGAATTGGATAAACCTATTAATGGGAAGTCGACAGAACCCTTCTCATTGTCAGATGCGTTTTTTATTGATACATATCATTTGCGGTCATGCGATACAGTAGGCCTGTAAGCCTGCCCCTTCAAGAACTCTGTTCTGGTGCCAGCAACGGATTTAGGTTTAAAAAAGTGTTAGGATCAATGGCCATAGAGAAACGAAGCTATAATCAGATGAAAAAATTTACAAGACTTCCACTGGGGAGCGGAATTCAAGCGGTGGCATTTTAAGGAATGTTCTAAATTTTGGTTGGAATGTTAACTATAATATAAGATAAGGATTCGGATCTGCCGTTCATCCTAGAACATGTCCACTACCCAAGCTCAAGCATAGAAGTATATAAGGATACGCATAGAATCTTGCGCCAAGACGCTAAGGGGAGATTCAAAAATAGTTCTAAAAAATCGCCAAAGGTGATCGAGCACAAATGTTCGGACAAGTACCGAAACAGTTGTAAGTTCGCACTCTTGGAATATATCTGGTAAGGTCATCTTTACCAAACTGACAAGTTCTCGGAAAGACCGGGTAAGTGACGGAACGGGCTTTTTTACACTTTTTATAGCTTAGTGAATTCACCATTAGCCTTTTTGTAGTTGAAATTAATAAGAGACAAGGCATATGAAAAAATCGAGACGCTCAGGCTCCAGATAGCGACTATTTGACGGTGTGAACGAAATCCCGAACTGACCATAACATCATGTAAGTCGAATTGAAGAGAAAGACTGAAGAAGGAGAGTATCCAAAAGTCGGGTTTACTCCCTCTAAAATCCTCAAAGTATCTTGAAAATTTGTCAAAGTTGTGAAGGAGCATCTAGCGATCGAATACAGGATCTCTACCAGTTCCGAGGCCTACGTATTCTAGTAGACTACCTCATCCGAGCACTTCCTAACTCTCTCAGAAGATGAGGTATAACCTTATAGAAGGTGAACTCACTTACCGTAGGCCCGGATGCGTAATTGAGATTACCCATGGTAAAAGTGTTTACATATCTAAAGTCACACTTTACCTGGCACCCACATATTTGCCCATACTTGACGTTGACTATAACCAGCTGCTACCCATGGATGACCATAGCAAAGGAGATTAGATCATTACCCATCCTTCAAGTATCTGGGTCCTAGCCTAATTCGAGTTGCAATCTATTGTAGCCGCGCAAAGTAAATGTATGACTAGATCTTATACGTATGAGAGAACTACTACTCGTTCATGAAATTCCGTTTACAGCAGCTTCCTCAGACTCTGCAAATTCTCCAAAACTACTTGGCGAACTCCGTCTAACCGTAAAAGAAAAGTGGAACGTTAGATCAAGAACAAAGCCCCGCTAAGAGCAGAGCGAAGTCTGATAGAGATCATTAAAGGGCAGCAGACATCAGAAAAACAAATCGAGCGTGGGAAAAAACGGAAATCTGTAGGTGTCTGCATCCGACAGCGGGCAATCACGATAATCAACCCTCCTGTTCGCACTAAGCACTTATTACTCTAATCTCATTGTGGCAAAATACCATCTCTCAATGTCGATTTAATAGGAAACATGGGAGCTCTCATTAAAGCGACGACGATCTTAAAAACTGTAAGACTTCATTAGAGGCAAGTACAGTCTCTATAGCCTCACGGAGAAAGAGGGTAGTCAGTCCAGATCCTGGGCCCAAAGAAGCTCTTGGTATCAAACTAAACCTGAATTTCTTGCCATTTCTAAGCGAAATATATTATAAAAGTTTTTCAGAAAACCTCAATATAAGAGAAAACAGATAGACAAATGTTGCTAGAAGTCATAGAAGCCGAGGTAACCGTCTCTAATTTCCACCCCAAAATTATAGGATAAAAACCAAGAGCCAGCATAATCCCAGGATAAATACCGCCGAAATCTACAATATCCAAGCAGGATGACTCCAAAAACCGAATCTGCTTGTTCCAGTGGCAGCCGTTCAACATTTCTGGGAAAATTGTGACCTACAGAGTTTTCTATCCCGCACTGATTTTTCTAGCAAAAATCATAACCTTTTACTGGTTTTTCTACTGTGGGCTGTCGGTCGCGAATGTTGTTTCCTTTTTTCTGCAAAATATATAATTTTTATCCGGGTAAGCTCGTCCATTCTGGGTTACATATGATAGCGTTGATGCACATACCCGGAAAGGTAATGATTTACCCACTCTGCCTAATTGGACGAGTTTCCCGGGCAAAAATGAGTGTACTTTGCCCGAGTAACTGCATAATCCTATTGTTAGTCAGTGACAAGTACTGATTATGATAGCAAGATACATGACTTTTCCCCGAGGAACTCGTCCATTCTGGATAAATGGGGAGCAATAGGGAGGTCTCAGGGAAATTAAAGAATCCAACAGAGATCCAGAACCTTTGGCTCATAAGATCTGGTGACGTTTTTTGCCCGCATCTTACCTTTGGGTCAGGATTACATAGATGAGAAACACGTCTATTACTTGAACCTGATCATTTTTTTCAAAAATAATTTTTATCTTTTTAAATTATAACACACAGGATTTGGTTTGAATGAAAATACTATAACAAATTCGAAAATACTGGAAATTAGCACTAATTGGGCATCTGGCGCGAAATTTATGAACATTCTCACATGAAGGCTGTGAACTAGGCGTTCCTCTGAAGTGGACGAGTTTCCCAGACAAGGATGGCCTGACTTAGCCCGAACGACTATCCGTCACAGATTAAAAGTAAACATAGGAAAGTATATGACATTTTGGAGCGGGAGGGGGTCATGGAAACCCCGCAAGGAGGCCCATGGACCAGATTCGTGGTCCTCATTCCAAGCCCAAAAATGCGCGCTAGCCATTAGAGGAGAACGAACGACACGAAAGCAAGAAATGAGAACCATAGCATATACCAGAGAATCTCATCTAATAACGACATGTGACTCATAACGGCGATGATGCCTCGAAATCGATGTGCCGAAGGACCGACGGACGGCGACCGAAATGCCGGATGGATGTCTGGATGGCTGCGTGAAAAAAGTGCGGCCCGGTGCGACTGCCCGCTAGTTCAAGTGGCATCCGGACAATACGATGCCAGTGTCCGGAACAGGAAGTGGTCCGCAGCGCCCCGTCGGAGCGGGCGGACTGGGGGTAGCCGGCGAGCGAACACATGAATGAGGAGGGGGAGAGGTATAGAGGTGAGGGAGGCCCTCTAGCGGCTGGTTGTAATGGCGGCACGCATCAAAGGGACACGCTCGCTATCAACACACGACCACGAGCCGGTGACAAATGGCGGTGGGAAAAGCGGGCGCGTCGCCGCCGCGGGAGGAGAAGAGGATGGAATGACCGGAGGAATATGGTCGGGAAGTGTTCAAGCGCATCGTGAAACGGTGACGACCCGTCAACAAAGGATCGGAATGACTTTGGCGGCTGGGTTTTTCCATAACTGTGCACGTGCGCCATTCCTATTTGGGCAATAGGTTGAAGAACACCTCTCGACCTTTTCCAAAAGCCCGCATCTACCAAAAACACAACGACTTTCGAGCACTTCTATCCATCATTTGTAAATCGACGGGAGTACGATTTTGTTTCCTCCAGAAAGCGCTCGAATCAGAAAAGTTCCACCAGTGGGATTCATGAATGTTCCCAGAGAGGCTGAGGGCGAGCAAGTCTTTGAAGTTGGTGAGCTTTTCAGGCAAAAATGGGTATACTTCATACGCACGACTCGTCTCGATCAGAGATGGGTTGAGAAGTAATTCTGAAGATGGCAAGATGTAGGATATCTTGATTCAGAAACTTATTTATTTGGTTAGGTAAAAAGCCCAAAATCCCCACAGAAACATTGATAAACCCTGCTACACAAAAATGCTGGAAAATTTACTGCAAAAATATCAACCAAAAATTCAAAGAAATTTCTGAGAGCAAAGCCCATGGGGTCCATGTTAGGTACTCAGAGCTCCCGTTCGCCTTTAAAAACAATTTACCGGTTAAGGTTTGAGAACAATGGTACCTATCTAACCCATAGGTTGTCATCTGACCAAGGAGAGATTCATTAGCGCTCCCGGGAATGTTTCATGCTTCCCAATTTTCCAGAAATTATGAGTTCTCCAGACAACGTCAGGATAGAAGTACCAGGATAATGTTAGAAGTATGCTAGTATGCTAGAAGTACTCCTAGCATTATTTGCCATTCCTGGCTGGATGTGGTCGCTTGAACAATGTAAACCCATTCTTCCCTGGAGAACTCGGCCACCAAAGACGAGCGAGCGAGAAGGTCACAACTTTCCCGAGAATGGTCTAGAAACCCGCCACAGATCTTGGGGGG
>JARK01001340.1:69185-101624 GCA_000688135.1 Ancylostoma ceylanicum | reverse complement strand
GGGGGGGGGGGGGGATTTCAGGTCCGCTTTAGCCCTTAAAAACATGGGAGAAACCTCAAAAATAGGCTAAATTTCGAAAGAGCTTATGTTTTTTTTTCTGGTGAAATTCAGGCTACACTATCCACAACGACTTTAGCACTGCTATACTACCCACCCACTCCACTATAGGGTAAAAAATTGGAGTCCCATCCATGTGCAGCCTTCCTGAACAATTTGTTTTGCTTCATTAAAATTTTCTAAATATGAATCGTTACCACTGTTATTTTCAAAACAGGGCCGCCACCAACCTCAACTACAAAGTTCTGAATGGTCATGTAGGTCTGGCTTTTGGCCCAAAAATCCTGGCACACAGCAAAAAGAATTGGAAACATAGTGATGAACTTCCCAATGAACCTGTGGAATTAAGATGCTAGCTTTTCAAAGGTCGTGGGAAAGTTCCAGGGATTATCAAAATATGATGGCATTTGAACAACAATACAACAAAAGAAGAAAAATGGGGCGGGGAGGGGGGGAGGGGCTGAAAAGGCCTAGAAGTTGATGTAGAATCTCTCAAAGAGGAAGGGTAGGGATAGATGTTTCCTAAAGAGGGATAGGGACCCTACGGGAGATTTAGATGATACAAAAAGTGGGAATGGTTTTACTACATAGGCGTAAGTACTCCTAATTTATATCGTATAGTATTTTACAGTACAGGATTAAATTTACAGGAATCAGAACAAATCATGACATCTTAGGGTAAATTTCAGTTCTATAATACAAGGATAAGTTCTTATCCCATGATACAAGAGTAAAATTTCTTTAAAACGCCTTGAAGTCCATAAATAGAGCAAAAAAAGCAGGGCCAAAAAAGGTCAGAAAAGTAGTCCAAGAATCCGAGCAGAAGAACAACAAGGAAAAGTAGATGACTAGTCAGGAAGGAATCAAATATTACAGATGACCGTCAGCTGAAGAAACCAGAGGGCGTGGCCAAGAGGGCGTGGCCGGGGCGCTGGTTACCTAAGGCCACCCCACTTGGAAGAGTGTGCCCGTTGCAGAGACACAGTGCATGTTCTCAGATCGGTGTGTGATCCTCTTTGATCCCCCCCCCCCCCCTGAATCATCCTATGATGGTACTAACTACCGTGAGAACTATGGATAGCCGGCTCATACCTAATTAACCGGGAATGCGACGTACTGACGCACTTCGGCACGACTATAAACTGCTTAGCGATAAGCGACGAGGTGAAAGTCCGCGTTCCGGTGGCTGGGGGAGCTACGACGAACGACGGTAGTGGGGGTGCAGTGCACGACGCGATTTTGCGTAGGTAGGCCGGGCGGTGAGCCAATAAAAGGTGCTATCAGGCGCGTTTATGACAACTTCTGGCGCGTGCTAATGATATTACGGCTCGATGATAGCGGGCGAGAAAACGGCCGGCTGAACGGGGCGAGCGATCGTTAAGTTGAGGAGGTGAGGTGAAGTGACACGGGTGAAACTCGCTTCTGACAACGTCTGGCCCCTGCAGACACTCGCCACACGACAATCCACGACAACTCGTCCAAAATAGCACGCTAAGCAGCGCGATTTCACATGCACCACCTCTATCCCAGAGCAAAATGCACACAATCCCTCACAAAATCCCTCGCCGCCCCTAAACTGACCCTCATTTAATTAAATGACTCTTTTTCCCCGCCTGATTAGACGGATAAGCCGCGGCGAAGTGCGTAAATTGTTTATCTGCGGAGAGTACAAGCACATTAGACACAAAACTGAACGAACTGCAGCACAGCACACACCGTTGTAAAACCATAACACCCGGCTATATAAGCCACCAAAGGTGGCCAGTTGCTCGTCGCCACCGGCACAGGTCGCCGGATTCAAGTGGATTTTACGGCCCACCAGTGTTTCTAGGCGAGTTCCCCTGCGGAGAACTGGCACCCAGGCGATACAAGAAGTGTTTGATAAAGGTGTGGGTCAAATCCTGGAGGGATATAACGAGGGATAAGAATGGCTGAGGGTCGTCTGGCTGGTGATACGGACGACAAGTGTCGGTGAGGTGCTAGCAGTTTGTTAAACGTGGCATGAGTGCGTGTTTTACAACCTGTTAAGGCCTGCAACTCCATTGAAGGGCCTAAATTTGAACTATTGGTTGGTCCAAAAGTCTTGTAATTTTGCGCTTTTTTCAAACAATCATAACATTTTGTTCATAGATTTGACCTTATCTGCCGAATTTTATAGTCTAGAAGTAGTAGAGCATTCCACAGACCACATTCTACCGCCAAAGAATTTGAATTCAAGACCAAAAAATTCCAGGTGAAGCCTTGAAAGCGGCGTGTTTCCGAAACGTTGACGAATAAAGTATTCAAACAAATCCGTGTGGCGAAACAATTGAAGAAATCATCTGGATCCAGGAATTAGTATTGGTACAGGACTTTTGGACCAACCTAATCTAGTAAAAATGTCGCGGAAAAACTAAACCTGAGGAAAAATTTGCTGCATGACATGGATCCTAGAGTATCTAGTAGATACTTTTACTACTTACTCATTTTATCTTTTTATTTTATGTACAGGAGGCACATTTCTGATTTATCCTCTTTGTGTATTTGTGTATTTACATTCTATGTAGTAAATAAGCTCACAGCACATCTCCCCTTACTTTTTTAGCTGAACCAGCCGGAAATCTAGAAATCCAGCTTCACCGGATAGGAAAAAAATGGAAAAGGTTGCCTTCTTGGAAACGGTCATAGGAACGAATGACGTTCTAGACCTTATCGAACCGAATATTCAATTTCGAATAGGTCACAAAAATTGGACGCCCCAAATATAGAGAGCAGTGGAGCCCCGGAGGGGGAGGGTAGAGACAAAAAAGGTTGTGGGGCTTTCTCTTTCTCTGAATATTCGGATCCGCCCCTGAATTAATGATAAATTCATCTTTTTTCATTCCATTTCAAGCACAGTACGTACCTATCTGGGATAGCAACTCGTCTTTATGGATTTTCAAGTAAAATTTACTTACTTCTAGTCATTATGCCGAAGAACTTAGTTATCATGTTAATATTCACAAAAAGCGGCAATTCAACCGTAGTTCCAACTTTGAAGGTAGTCCTAGGAATATACCCTGGGGCCAGAGAACATATTAAGGTAAGGGTAGCGGACAGCCAATCACGCTGTCCAAGATTTAGCATATCAAAAGATCTCGGGCAAATGTGTCCGTACCGACCGTAACCTTCTTGAACAAGGATCTCCGCCGAGAATTTTGATTAATTTCGGTTAAAAATGGCTGTGCTCCAGTTTCGAAGCATCTCTCCCTTGCAAAGTGAATCTAATTCCTTTCTTTCTAAAAAATTGGATGGTAAAATTCAGCCTTGCTGGAAATTCCGGACCTGCTTCTCAGAATTACTTTCAAATCGCGAGAAATGAGTTTCAGTATTAGTTCCGACCCCAAATTCCAGAAATTCTGCAGTGACCCAACTGTTATAGCCAATTAATTAGGGAACAGGTAATGCAGCTGCTAGTGGACTTGTTGGAATTAACTTCTTTTTCTTCTGAGTACAATATTTGCAAAAAAAAGTTGTTTTGGATGAGCGAAAAGCCAGAGTTTGAAAATGATCCTTTCACTAATTTAAATTATTACTCATGTTCTTGAACTTATCGGAAGCAACAGAAAAAAAACGTCAAGGTAAGATACAAAAAAACTAGTGAGTTTGGGATTCGTGGAACAAACATACGCCAGCCACAGCTATTTCCTACCAACTTTCCAGATTGGATTACTAGGCTGATCCGAAAGTCCTGCACCAAATTTCACACCTTTTAGCAAACAATAATGAAATTATATATTAATTGACTGTTTAGCTGGACACGAGGTTGGTAAGCTGTTTTATTTCGGCTAACGTTTCGGATAATCGCCTTCTTCAGAGCCTAAAATGGGCGTTCCGATAATTCAATTCAATTCAATTCAATTCAACATGCCGAGGTTCGTCGACGGTCGATCATTTGAACACTAATTTTTACAGCTGAAAGTAATAGAAAATTCCATGCACTTTATTGCCAAACTTTTCCAATTCAAGATCAAAGAATTCTGGACCGAAAAATGAATGTTGGTGCAAGACTTTCGGACCAACCTATATAGTACTTTTGATCAAAAAAATTTGTCGGCCATGAGGATTTTTATTCTGGAAGACGTAGGCTTTTTGCAGAAACATGCAAAAATATGCTTGGAAATTTTCTGTAAGTGAAGAACCAACTAAGATGATAGCTAATTATGTTGATTTGATATGGTTTTGTACTATTGCGTACGTCGTTATCTGCTCTAATTGACATCGATGGCATAGTCCAAGTGTAAACAGTGAAAAAATGATCTTTAAAAGATGATTACGATTCCTTTGGAAAATAAAACGTTGAAATCCACGAATATAGCGATTATTTAGCTTTGTTTTCATGTTGGCTTAACAAAAACTTGCCTGCTTGCTCACATTTTCTTGGAGTTTCCAGTTCTTTCTTCGATTTTTCCTCTGGCTTCAACGTTTCTGGAGCTTTTTCTATAAGGAAACCTCACTTAAGAACCATTCACACACGACCAAACCGTGCAATTTTCCGGGGTACTTCTCGCGCACGCGTGCTCCGTCACCGACTGGGAAAACGTCTTGAGAGCCTCTTCCCATGGGATCAGTGATAACTGCGTGGTAAATCGGGCGTTTCCCACCCGGCGCGAACTGTCGCACCTCTCAACTGCGTTGGGAATTCATCTACGAGTGCCATGGTGCGAACAAGTGTTCCCAGGCGGTAAACCGCTCCTGGATACGCGGTCGTTCGCCGGCGACTGTGCGCCACACAGCATGCTACGGTCATTTCCTCTAATTGGACGGGAATGGGAAAATTAATGCGCATGGGCAGCTTATCTGTGCAGTGGTCAGTTCCTCCATGGGAAATTCAACAAGGGTGTAGAAATCACGGGGAGATAACCAAAATAGGACAGGCATACTCCATACATTACTTCTCTGGATAGTCTCCGGAAAAAAACCAGAAGTTCAGAATCTTACTTGAACTTTTATCCACTGAATTTTATTAACCTTTATTCCACAGTCTGATGTTACTGAGTTAAACCTCAAGCTTTATCAATGACAGGAAATAGAGAAAAGCTATGAAGTGAAAAATCTGTTGATCCCCTCCGGGTGTAAGGAAAATCTTGGCGAAGAGATTAAGAAGTTTACAAGCTCCTGAACTTCAGCGTCATGCAAACTTCCAACTCCTATTCTTCAAGAAATTACAGCGAATGAGTTATGTAAAGCCAAATATGCTGCTTTTCTTCCCCTACTTTCCCTAAATTTTGCATTTTTTCCAACTTCAAACCACCAACCTCCCTAATTTACGCAGCCTTTTCGCTTATACCAACCCATGTTTCTCTTTTGAACACAGATTCTCTTCATCAGAAAGTGATGACAGAGGTAAAAAAAATGTGATGATGACCGGCTAATTTTGGGACACTCTGACAGAGAGGTGGATCAAGCAGAAACAGAGGCACGAAAAATCCCACAACCTAGGTTCCACGCCTTTTTTTCTTTCTGTTATACTTGCCTCAGGATTAGTACTAGACAACGGGTAATTTATACTAGACTTTGACACGGGTGCGTTTACATGATAGGCCCAGTAGAAGCCCTGACGCAGCGCAAGCGCACGTCGGACGCACGCGTTTGTGACAGCGCGGCTATTCGCCGTAACCGTGCCGTATTTTCTTTCAGTGTGCAGATGCCCTGTTGAGCGGTCTTCATTGAGAAACCACCGTAAATAGATGTTTGCATATGACGCGCGACTGACGCACGCACGTAGTATAAATCATACTTTTTTTTACAGAATATCCTATATTTCTGATGCTCTTCTATCCGATTCATGCTTTTCTATCCAACTTATTACTGAACTAGTGAAAATATCGAATAAATGAGCTAGAATTTACCATATATCTACAATAATTGGAGCACTTGCCGTGCATTGAATAAATGAATAAATAAATATCAGATAGCGTTTGTGGTAATAGTGGATGCTATTTTGAGTAGGCCAAAAGAGAGAACAAAGTGGTTAGGCGAGAATGTGAATAGTGAAACCAATGAAATGTGTAGATGAGCAGACAAGTAGAGCAACACGTTGCACGTCGTGTAGCGCGTGCAAGCGTGCCCCGGTTACTGGAGTTTTCTATGCACAATATCATTTTGTACAAACTCAGTGTAGTGAGTTCCTCAGATAAATTGAAAGTAACATAGTGAGATATACACTTTCGAGTCAAATCTATCAAAGTAGCGATTTTCCCGTTCTTTAGAAGCTTTCCCCCGTAAATGAGTAAGGATAACATAAAAGGGAGAAAAACCTAAAGCACACGACAACGATTCTATAAAGAGCAAATAATCACGTTATCAGCCCATGTTCTACTTTTCGAGGTCGTGAATTGCCAACAGCAAAGGGCAGGTTACCACAAGGCGTCGACCTTGCGATTCTAGGAAAGACATGTAGGGCCTCAAAAAGGCGGTTGGAGGTGGATTCCTGCATGGATCATAACTTTCCTCTTAGTTAGTGTCATATTTTCAGGATTTTTTTTTTGCACGAGCATAGTAGACAAAGCCGGAAATTAAACCTATTTAATATTATACATTCCCACAAAGATCACTTTCCCCCCTTCCCCCCATAACAATAGCTGAGATCAAGATACATGGAAAAGTCGAGCTTTTTCAGGGATTGTGCATTGCAAGTAGAGTAATAACGGAATAAGAATTTTAAAAAAATTCAAATCCGTGAAGGGTTTAGAAGCCTATCCACAAGCCAGATACTCCAGAAACAAATGGCTCTGGGACATTTCCATTCCCTACTTCAGAACAGTGGGATTACCTTTTCATCGAGCACTCCAATTTTCGACTTATAGTGTACAGTCGCTCTCGATCATCTTTGCATCACGCTGCACCTCCTGTATGCTTTGAGCCGCGCCGCACTACCTATGATGAAGCGTAGGTGATGCGGCGCGGCACAGCATACGGGAGGCATATGCTGTGTGATGCAAGGATGATTGAGAGCGACTGTAGATAATACACTATTCGGTCAACAATCTAGTTACAAGAGGAAAAAAGAGGGAAAAAAGCAAAGAAAATAAAAAATGAACTACCAAAAATGCAATTTGCTGGAGAAGGATGACAGTAGGAAAACCGGGTAGATCTACAATGTCGGGAGAGGTGGAATTCCCGGCATAGATATGCACAAAAAAGGAAAATCTTTGCATTTTCTACTGAGACACAAAAAAGAGAGGAAAATTAGTGATGGGAGTCGCAGGAATTTTTTCAAAGTTGAAAAATGATCCACTGAGTGATAAAAGCATTTTCGGCTGGAGGAAATTCTTTAGGAAAATAGAACCCCTGTAAAAAGTAGACCATAAGTAGTGGTTAAAAAATTAGAGATAGTGAAACCAGAGAGGTGACCAAAACAAAACGTAGAAGCTGCACAAAGTCGCAGTAGTGAGAAGAATGAAGAAGAATAAGGTGACAATGTTATTGGTCATGCTGTAATTCATACATAAGTAAAGCGGTAAAAATGTAGGTAAAAAGTAGTAGTGAATGTGCATACAAGAACAAGGAATGGGTAAAATCCCAAAATTTGATCTGGATAACCAGGAGTAAGCTTGGACGATTCACGCGAAGGGAAATGCGCGAAACTCACGTAAACCCCCAGCGATCGATAAGGAGATCAAAATTTCCGTGACGCCATCATCCCAAGCGGAGGTCAACACCCGTAGGCACGTGACGAAGTAGCTACAGTACGTTCGTGCTGATCGTGCGACGCACTGATGACACTTTTGTTTTGCGCATTTCCAGCCCTAATAATGTAAAGTCATTACTCATTAAAATTGCTCATTGCTATTGTCATTTGCGCGACGAAATATTGCGCGACATTTGTGGCAAAGAGGCGTACCGCACATGGCTAGCTAGCATTCCGACTGAGATGTTGGCGACTGAAAGGGTGCGATTTGAAGACATCTGCTGCCAGCTGACAGTCGGTGGCCATTTGAGGGTGGAGGGGAGGGGGGGGGCAGTATACAGTAAGGGAAGGATCCAGAAAGAACCTCAGAGTAGAAAAGTGGTGGAAATAGGGAAAAAAAAACGAAAAAGGAAAATCTATCAGCTAATCGTCTGATATGTAGTTGTGTTAACTTAAACTCAACAAGAACTTTAAATACCTTTCGTAGCTTTCCGCTGTTGCGGTCACAGGGGGAGGCGGTGGGGGAGGAAGGAGATCACCGAATTTTCGTAATTACTTTGAAAGAAAATAAGAACTTTGTATTACTTTACTTTTTTCGTCTATTTTGATTACTATTTTCCAAATCTCCATTTTCTATTGTTTGACATTAAATTTAATATTTTCGTAAGTCTGTTTCCCATCCAAGTCACCAAAGCTGCAGAGGCTCCAATTTTTCCCACGCCCCCCTTTCCCGCCCACTTTTTCCAGGAATTATTTCAAGTGCACTCTAACGAATAAATAATTGGCCTAATACTAATGAAAGCTCATAGAATATAGGGGCTTGCAGACTTACAGTTGCTCTCAAACATCCTTGCATCACACAGCACCGCCTGTCTGCTGTGCCGCGCCGCACAACCTATGATATTACCCTGGGTAATCTCAATGGTGCATCAAAGTCAGCACGCAGGAGTATCCAAGTTAACTCCTAAGCGTTGAAGTACAGTTCTTTCTGGAGCACTTCGATTGCATATAAATGAATAAGCAAATGTCACCATTTTTCTAAATCCTAATAGGATAAAATTATTCGGAACAAGCAAATAAATTTGCACATTGGTACTAGCAGAATTGGCATTGCTAACTATAATAGTAGAGTTTCAATGAAAGAACACATCCCTGAAGCAACAGTGTTCAGTTCGCAGTAGTGCCAGGATTTTCATTTAAAGGCGGACATAGTTTTAGGAATTGTTCCTCGTTCACATTTGTCCTTCCTATTAATCTTCATTTTATACCTTACCTACTCTTGATTCAGTCTAGTATTTGGTTTCTAGTGGTAACCGCACATTCGTGAATGTTTTATAATTTATGTTTGCTTGATGATCTGCATGGTATACCCATGTAATAAAACCCATATAATAAATAAATACGTAAAACAAAGTAAACAAAAAAAAACAGGGACCTCGTCCTCTCTAATTATGGAACGAAAAATAACATATTGTTGTCCGTAACTCTTTTTATAGGGAGAACACTAGCAGAATATGGACTGAAGAATATAAAGAGGATCTAGATGGTGAGGTTTGATAGTAAAAATGCTTCTCTATCCCTTGGTCTTGTACAAAATATTGGCTGCCGTTCTGTTGATAATGACTACCGTTCCTCTATGGCCGAATTCAAGCACTTCGAAAGAAAATTTAGAAGTTCGAAAATTCGGAAATCATTCAATCTGTAAACACACCACTGATTTTTGGTGCCCACCGTTGGAATTGTTTTGCTCAACTTCTGGTCACTGCCTCACCTTGAACCCAACTGCTTCAGTGAACATACTGTAACACTTGTTCGCTATTACTGTCGTCGTCGACCTTGTCTAACAGCCCTAGTAAGAATGGAGGAAATGAAGCGAAACAAGTGCCGGCGTGGCACGACGTACGTACGTAAAATGGCAACGTTTCCACTGGCGTCACAAGTATTTACGAGCCGAATTGTTCTCGGCCGGAAAAGGTCATCGCCAGCGAGAAAACAGCGCTGATACGGGACGTTGAGGTGATTGCGGACGAGGCATGCTATTTCACGGAAAAATCAATTTCCACGAGAAAAATCGGCGAGCAGTCGAGGTCCACGCTGGCGCGATGCGTGGCGCCTGGGAACGTGGTGATTTGTCGGTAGATGGTCGTTCGAGATACGCTCGGTATACGGTGCTGCGAATTACTAGGCGATCCCGGCAATCGCAATAATTACAACCGACCGTACCTGAACGCGCGTGTGTGTGCGCGCGCGCGTCGAACAAGGACACCCGGCCAGAAGCGAGCACCCGGTTGTGATTACACGCGACCGTAAAAAATAGGGGCCTCGCCGCTGGACTACCGCCCGCTTATCGAAAAGTAAATATTGTCACAAAGGTAAATAACAAACAAAACACGCGCCACGCTGGTGTACTGGTCAGGTTTTATGGCAAGGACAACTTTTAGGTAGCATCGATTACTACCAGGGATGGTTAGCCGGATAAATTGTTGTTTTGTTCACTAAAATTGCTTTTAAAAACTTTGGATTGCTATATTCCATGAATCGGAAATTTCTGATGTTTAAGAAGCTTTTTCACAGAAAAAGACAATGTCAAAAGCTCCCCAGGGGTCACCTTCGAAACTCATATTTAAAAGCACCATCCGACCTCAGAATAGTTTTTGCGATTCTTCAATGTAAAAATTCTCCATGAGCTCCTGATCACAATGATATACACGATTCCGCACAGAACTAGCGAAAAACGCGTGTTCAAGCCCATACATTTGGAGAGCTTGTGGGCGGAGCTGGGACGGGACGAGTTTACCGCACCATACACTCCATGGCTGGTCACCATCGCAACCCACTTTCTCTCCTGCTAGAGAGTGGATGATGTGGAAGTTTCACCAGGTGTACAAATCTCCTCAGAAGATGCGCTCGCGGTAGCACATTACTCAGAAACCTCGCTATCCCGTCTTTGCACCGCCCCCCCCCCCCCCTTCTCGACTCCACCCATAAGCTCCACAGTACGTGAGGCTTTTTTTCGTGGGATTTTTCGACAATTTTACACGAATTCACGTAGAACATTGTGATCAGCAGCTTCGGGAGGTTATTTTCGTATAAAAATCCCACAAATCATGCTGAGGTGGTGCAGATCTTCTGAGGACTATAGAGAAAGTAGAATTATGTCGCTTATGACCCGAATAAAATAATTTTTCGCGAGAGAGATTACAAATAATTTTAGATCCTTTGACGTCCGGGGGGGGGGGCACCTGAGGCAATAGATTCAATGCACTAGGCCACATACATACCACTCGAAGCAATACGGGTTTTTCAAAGAGAAAAAAAAAACTACAACGATTGCTGTATTTTGCTGGTATACATATGTATGTACATTAGACATTGGGTGAAAACAGACACGTTCTCACGCAAGACAGGACTAATATAATAGTTTCATAAGTTATATTTGAATGATTCCTTTTTTTCATTTTCCAAGTGACCATGTGAAACTGATGCAGATTCATTCGAAGAAGATCACAACTTTCTCGTTTTCCACTATCCGCCACAAGAAAATCCGTTATCCACAGCTGATAGCTTTTTTAATACCTCAACAAGAAAAAAAAAACAGGAATTGTTCCAGTTTTCGTTTTGTGGGAACAAGTGTTAAAATAACTAATTGGAGTGATTTATGAGCAAAAAGAGTAAAGTTAAAAGGTATTGGTGGAAGGTGGCGATATGTAGTTATCCTTTATTGTATCCGTTGTATGGAAACTGGGCTAGAATCATAACTCTCACCAGTAATTGAGTGAAGCTCTCGGCTAAGAAAACATTTTAAGAATTGAGTTCACAGGGGAGAAACGTGTCCTTCTGCTGCAGGCTTGGAATATCAGCAAGAGATGATAAAATAATGAATTTTTGTGGTATTTGGATTAATCCACACCTTTGCATATACGAGTACTAGCGACAACCTCCTCCACTGTACTCTCCTTCTAAGATCAATTATTTGCCTTTACATTCTCAGGAGTCTAAGAAACAAAAAATATTCGAGAAGATGAGGGCACAATCACTTCTAGTGAGAAGCGCTGTATTTATTGGCCTATCACTCTATTTTCACATTACATGTCGATTTCATGAGAAATATTATGCGACGGGTGGCAGCATCATTTCATTACTTTCGATCAGTTTTTTAGATAGATTTTTATTAGACTTCACCATATCACTTGTATCCTATCCAAAATTCTCCGCTACTATCGAAGAACTTGAAATTTTTTGATGCGATTACTATATTTTTCCATCTTTTTGGCTGACATTAATCAGAGATTGTATAATAGAAGACGACCATTGTGAGCGGACTCTTCTCCTAGAGTAATTTCCATCTTTATGAAAAAGTGCAAAGTACGATTTTTTTGGAATTTGAGAAAATTTCCAACTTATACAATTTATTCTCTCAGAGCATCATGCACCCGAGAAGGAACCATGGAATTTCAGCGCAGGAGAGCCAGAAGTAACTGTAGGCACTATTTTCTTGTGCATAGAACGGTTCCAACATTTTAGAAGTTATGCAGAGATCACCTAATCCCATTGGCTGCAACACTTAAAAAAAAAACTCTGCGATCAGTGTCCCAGTCCGTGATGCCGTATGTGCTCCTCTGTTGTTGTAAGACTAGCTCTTTTGATATGCCTTTTGTTGTTCAAGAGTTTGTTCCGTTTAATTAGTTGTACGCTTGGTTGGTCCTGTATCATTGCATAAGTTATATCTTATGTAAAACATTAAAGTTATATTCTCACTTGATTCTCGTCATTTACAAGCATTGGTCTGACGATACACGCTGATCGCATCTTCGCATTATTGCGCTCCAAGGAAGGCAGTTGGAATCTGTCGCCGATTTATGGAGCTTTCGATGAACTCCCGTCGCAATCCTTTTCGACGAGTGTCAGAAACTGGCAATGCGGTGGTGTTTCCGACCAGAAAAAAGCGATTTGCCTTAATTTTATGTTGCTCGCGACGTGGTCGAATCGACCTTGTGCGCACTGATTTCACATCAAATTCGATCCGTCAGGCGGTGGCCGAAAAGCCTCGACCGCAAACAGGCACGCGCCTGCCAGCTGGGGTCTGCAAGGAACGCCGCGGATGATAAGAAAGCAGCGAATGGACCTTTGCGAAGCGAAAAGGTTGCACAAGCAAGGATTTATAAGGAATGCCGACAGATCGAACTTCGTAGCACTCGTGGATGATTGAGCAGCGCGTTGTAGGGCAGATTGACATACATTGACTGAATGGATGCCATGATATTCTTTTAATTCAAAAACAGGGACGCAGGGGGGGGGGAACTTTGGAATGATCAACCAAAAAGAAGAAAATTTCCCTTCTTCGCAATCACGGACGCATTCCCTAAAATTTTCGTCCTCCTTCCTGCAAGATCATCGTTCTTGTAAATTTGAACCTTGATACTTGCTGAGAAATAAATCCAACTGGGAAGGCTGCTGAGGACTGCTGAGGGGCGGTTTTTGAGATTCTTCAACCCTTTACATCTCGTTCACATTCTCTCACTAGAAAAGAAAAACATTGGATGAGATCATAGCAACCACAGGTGTCGTTTCTAGTGATGTTTGTGAGCCTTCCCTAGCCAGCTTCAATCACAATCTCATGACTTTCACAACGTCAGACTTATCTGGGAGGCGGAACTTAGACTTGAGATGTTAGGCGCAGGCGGAACGCATCAAAACTATTTCTGGATACACAGCACACTTTGAGCTCTTCCTATTAATTGGGAATGGATGAAATCGAGAAGCAAAGAAAAAAGGTCAGGAAGGGGATGAAGTTTGAGTGATTTATCTTCGAAAGGAGTTATGAGTAAGGGTTAAGTCAACAAATACTCTTCGAGAAGCAGGAAGAGTTCATTGAAGTTGATTTTGGTGTTTTCTCAATACGAAACCATTTGTTAACGGCATTTCGTGAAAAAAAAATGTATTATATATTATCGTCGATTACCAAGAATTCTCAATGTCGTCAGTATCTGTCTCTGCTTGTTGTAGCGGATGCCACCTCAGACAATCATAGCGTGCGACCCGCGCGCATTAGATGTCGAGCGTGCGATCGGCGCTCCATACTTTTTGGGCGTGGCTCACTACCGTGCAAGCGGCGCGAACTGAATGTACTCCGGGCAACCCGCGTACGTCAAAACACCCCGCAAAAGGTCCTGCAACGACGAAACTTTTCATCAGAAGTCGCTGCGGATCCATCTGTTCACATATCTTGTTCACTATCTTGTTGTTTCTGTGTTTTTTTTGCGTAGTGTTACAAAATTGCGGTAGTTTTTCGGATATGCTGTTACAGTGGCGTGTTGGTCGCAAACGTAGTTTGGTTTGAATTGAGCTTCATGTTTCCAGAAAGTATCATGAGTGACTGAAAATTCTCCCCATGACGAACAAACATTACGACTTCGCTGACTTCACGTCGAATCAACACGGTGAGACCTGACTTATTCTTTTTACTTGCGTCCAAGAGGCTATCGAAAGCAATAGCATTGTGTATTCTCGTGGTACACCACGAAGCAAACGTCTGCAGTAGCGGAAATCGCCACGCAGTGGCTTTGCGACTGAGTTGCGTGGTGGTTGCGTGGCAATCGCAGACGTTCGGATCGTGGCTACCACGAGAATACATGCAGTGAAAAGCGAGGAGCCCCGTTTGGAAGTGAGTGATCCAAGGTGAGGTAACATGGCATCGATACACTTCGTTTCTATAAGCATTATCTCTTATACCGGCGGTTCATTTTGGTTAATCTCCAACTGGCGAAGTCTGTGGACACGCTTCTTAACTGTGCTCATCGCTTCTCATTGCCTGTACATCTCAAAGGTGTGCCCAAAATGAACTGGCGATTTGAATGATAGCAATAATGATAACGATGCCTATCGGTCGCCACGCCACATTGACTATCATCCCTCTTTCATCTAGGATCTCCTCACTTGCGTTATCCAAGTGGCGACTGCAGGCTGTCATAGCGATAGCCACGACCGCAGGCGATCATGGCCATCGCACCGATTACTGGCGAAGCCCGGGGATATTCTTAGTGCTGTCTGGAAACTTGCATGCAGGGGATCTTGGGTGTGCAGTGATCACGCATATGATAAAGAGAAAGGGTCGGTAGAGGGGCCGTTGAATTGCAGTGATATAAAAATATTAACTCAAGATCTATTATAGTTCGTTTCTGGCCGGATGTCGTGGAATTTGGAAGGCCTTCAGACTGCAGTTTGGCACTCTTTGCTCTTGGTCACTTCTACATTTTGGAAATCTTTCATATTCTTTCGATAACATGGCCAATTATATAACTTCCATCAGATTTCTACTGTTTTGTGGTTGTATTTAGTAGGATGTCGTTATGTATTTAATAAGTTTTCGTGCGTGCCAAATGTTTTTCTATAGTCTATCGATATGAGAAGCCTTTACGCTGCATTGATTCTGTCATGTTGTTGCTTCGTTTCTTCTCTTTTATTGTATAAGGTGAACGATTGTACTAGATAAGCTTGAGCAGTTCTAGTAAATTGTTCTAATTACTAGCAGCCTTGCAATCATCCCCGGTTGAGATAAGGGCTTTTTTTGCTTACATATAAACCAGCACGATCAGCTCCGCTTGCACGCTGATGGGTGCGCGGGCCGCACGGTGTGGATGTCTGCCAACGAGCGGCGTGCGTTTGCAGTGCCATCGGCGTGACCGGTGTCCGATGGCACGCTGATCGGTGCGCGGGCCGCACGCCTTGATTGTCTGAGACGGATAGCTAAATGACTGCACCCGACTTCTATTTGCAACATGAACCCAAACCCTTACGGAACTCCAAGGTGGTCAATAAATTTTTTCAATGTATTCAGAGACTACATTGGCGTCAGTGATCAATACAATCTCAAACATTCGCGCCTTCGGAGGATTGAGCCTGTTTCGCCGTCAACGACTTTATTTCAGGCAGATGCCAGGTATGCTACCACTTCGCGTGTAGTTCTTAACTCACCTAACAGTTGGAGTGCTATTGCAAGTTTCAGTTGGACGAGAGTTAAATCGCGAGGGAATCTGCTCCAACTCTTGCTCTACCATTGTGGTAACTCTGCTGCTCCTGTAGGAGAACTTTAGGCACACTTGATCAAGATTGATTTCAAAGTAACCCCGGATTTGCAGCTCTACCTGAATTGCTACCGCTGTTAAGCTCACCTTCGGCGAGGCTTTCAATGACTACCATGGCATTTTTTCGGAGAGGTAATTTTTGCCGTCACAGACACTGTATAATGTATGCATGAATGCCCTTCAAGCAAATTTAGTTACACAAAGGATTTACTGGTCTTGTACTGAGATCTTCCGTTATGATGGCCATTAGAAAAGTTTTCAGAATGACAATGGAAACTAAACTGATTGGCTCGGATGTGCTATTCATTTTTGGCTCGTTTCTCTCTGCATAGATCCGATCTTCCGTCGAATTTTAATTTTTCCCTCTTGGAAATATTTCGTCATAATCTTTGAAATAACTGTTTACAGCCAGGATGGTGGCATTTTGATAGCTGATTTGGGTGCATAGACTAGCGCTGTGGAGTGTAACACCCTAACTTACAGAGGCTGTTTGTGAAAAGTTTTTCATCTATTAGGTTGTTGCGAAAACAATTGCCGTTTCACGGTATGCTTGAAAAATATGTTGACAGTTTGGTGGTGTTGAAAGGGTGTTATTCATTATAGCCTTCTGCAACCTGGTCAGGCTGTTACATCAGAATCTTACTGTTGTGACTTAGAGCTGATGTATGAAAAGTGCGACAAATTTGGCCGGCAGTGGTAAACAGAAGTGGGCCTGTCCTGCTCCAGGATAACGCTAGGCCTCACACTTCAAAATTCACCCGGCAAGAACTGACGCAGTTAGGCATCGAGGTTCTCCCTCACCCACCTTACTCTCCAGACCTCTCCTCTGCCAACCATCACTTTTTCCGGGCTCTCGAAGCAAACCCGTGTCAGCAGCAATGTCCTGATTTGGAGCATGTTGAAATTGCCTTCCAAGAGTTCTTAAAATCTTTTGATCTCAGTTTCTATTGTAAAGGTATAAATGAATTACCGGATCATTGGCAGAGATGTGTAGAATCTGAAGGACTTTCTTTTGCTAAATAAAGTTGACTTTGAACAGAGTTACAGCATTTTGAACTGGGCTGTCTATTTCGGCAATTACTTTCGCAACAACCAACGAACCTCATTTCCTGGCCGTATTCTCAAAATTTCTCGCAGTCAACATTGTTTCTAATCCGATCAACAGAACAGTTTTCATTCTTTTCGTGTTGTTGTTACGTTGTATATTTGAGTCACAAAAACACTAAATTGGTAAGTCGAGAATAAGCATTTTCAAGTAAAACATCTTCTATCTCAAAAACAGCACGACACCGCCTCAATTTGAATTTTACGTAAAATTAGTATGAGTGACTACTACGACACCTCTAGCGCGGAGAGGGAATGCTTTCCTGGAAGATATAATCGAAGCGTGACTTGAAAAAGGGGCCATCCAAATTTTGGTACAGTAGACGAAGTGTGTGGAGCGGTGACGGATTGTGCACTGCAGCACACAAGGTCGATGGTTTACCTCTGCCCTTACTTGACCAAGTTATCCATCACTCTAGAGGTGGAAAAAATTATCAAAAAATGACGCGTTCAGTCGGCCGAAGAGTGACGTGGCACACGGTGTCGAGACTTACCGGGAGTGCCCATGGTCAGTGGTTAACGGACCTCAGAATCGACTCACCGGCGGTGCACCTGCCAGCAAACACTCGGAATGATACAAGTGGACATACAACCCGCCTAGGCTGGTAGCACAACTGGCTTGCGTCAGAATGCATGCTGCTACACTACAAGGTCCTGGTGCAATCTAAGTGCACCAACACTGACCCCTGCGGATAGCTACTACACTACTAGCAGCATAACGACACATGTGATTCAAAAAGGGAGCTGCCACCATCTCTTACCAGTGTGATCAGTACTGTTAACACATATCTATGATGTAACTGTGCTAGTTATTACTGCCGGCTTCTTGCGGCAACCATCTGTGGTTCTTGCTACACAACGCGAACACATAAACTGCCCAAATTCATCGCCATCATAAAAACATATGCACAAATACAATAAAAGAAAACTACGGGAAGGATTCAGCCAGCCCAGTCACTACGGGTCCGGCTAACACAATTCCCCGGATGTATGGGCCGAGCCCGACAGCAGGAGCAGGAGCAGATGCCCCACGCCTCCAAGCAAGCCTCAGGGACACCGGGTTACCTCTACTTGGCGTTGCTCCTTCATCCTCCTTGATCCGTGGCCCGTGTACTGTTTTTATCGACACTGTGACCATCTTCTATCCGTAATCTGACTTCATCGCAACCGTCCCCTGCGAGTGACACGCGCAGAATGACTCTCACGTATGACGAGGCGCGGCTATTTATCCTCCCACGGCGCAGGGGCGAGGCCAACGTGCGCAGAGGAGGAGCGTGTGGACTGTTGCGCGCGGCGACCTGGCGACTGCGAGATGGAACAAAAAAAAAAGAGTCGCACGAAGTCGCGACGCACGGGCTTGACACAAAGCGCCGCGAAGTGGCGTTTTAGCTTGATATCACATAATTCATAACGAATCACCAGGTGGTGCAGAACGTTCCTACCGTTACTTCTGCAAATTCTTTGCTGCTAATGTTTCACTTTCACTTTGGAAATCCACTAAATTTTTTAAGATACACTTTTCTAAGAATGACTCTAATGTTCGGAAAAACCTGTTGGAAGAAGTCATTCTTTGAAATGTTGAAGGTAAAAGAAGCAATCTGTTCATGTGAATTTCAATATAATCGATTCCATAGTTGTTTAGTATTACGAGCCGCATTAGAATTGTTTCCGTTTCTGTCACTGCCTCACCTTAAACCCTGATGCCTCAGCCATACTGTAATACTTGTACCCTATCACTGTTGAGGTCACCACTGGGAGAGAACAGCGCTGATACAAGATGGCGAGGCGACCGCAGAAGAGGCTGATAGTTCCATTGAAAACAAAAATTTCCAGAAAATTCTGCGAGTAGTCGAGATTCGCTCTGGTGATGTCTGCCTCTGAGAGCGTGGTGGTTTGTCGGTAGATGGTCGTTCGAGATACGTTCGGTGCTGCGAATTACTAGGCGATCCCGACAATCGCAATAATTACAACCGACCGTACTTGAACGCGCGTGTGTGCTCGGACAAGGACATCAGCAGGAAGCGAACTCCATTTGTGATAACACATGACGGTAAAAAAGGGGCCTCGCCGCTGGACTATTAACCGCTTATCGGAATGTAAATATTCCCACAAAAATAAATAACAAGCAAAACACGCTCCACACTTGAGTACTGGACAGATTTTATGATGAGGACAACTTTTTAGGCAGCATCGGTTGCTATCAGGATTGTTCAATTAGATAAACTGCTGTTTTGTTTACCAAGGTTCCTTCTGAGGACTTCTGGGGATTGCTATATTCATTTCTGACCATAGGAAGATTTTAAGAGAATGATGGGAGCACTTCAATTACCAGTTTATAAGTTCATTTTGGAAGGCATCATTCGACCTCAAAGCAGTTTTTGAGATTCTTGTACGGAAAAAATATCCATGAACTCCTGACCACGATGGTATATGAGAATTCGCTCAGAACTACTGAAAACGCGTTTTCAAGACCTAACACTCGGAGAGCTGGTAGGCGGAGCCAACGCAGTGTTCTGAGGACTCCAAATCAATTTCTGTACAAATACAGAGTGCACTTTTCACCCCGCTAGACAGTGAATGATGAGAAACTCCCACGAGCGGTACAAATTTTCTCCGAAGTTGCGCTCTTGAGCGTGTATCATTGAGAAATTCGTTTTCTCACCTTTGCACAATCTTAGGCCGCGCCCACAAGCGCCAAAACACTTTGGGCTCCAAAGTGAGGTTTCCGACAGTTGTGCATGAATTAACGTATATCATTGTGACTACCAGCTCATTGAGAATATTTTCATGTTAAAACTCCAGAAGTGTTACTGAATTAGGAATGTTCCTTTGAGCAAATAGAGTACATCCTTGCAAAGGAGGTTCTGAACGAATTTGAATCCCTCGATGCGTGGAATGGTATCACTTAATACAATGCGTTCAATGCGATAGCCCACACATTATCAGTTTTTGAAAATTAGAAAAAGGATATTAACGGTTGCTGCACGTTGCTGATATGCATTGGGTGGCAGCAGACACGCTTACATGTTAAACGAGACTAATAGTCCTACTACTCTAAACTTTTTGCCCACGGTGGATCCACGGTTCAACCGAGGTGGGGAGTCGGTTGGCCGCCGCGGGTATGTGTGAATCCACCGCGTGAATAATGCGGATAACTTGAGCGCATGTGCATTCACTATTAGGCCTTTACTCATGCTAGCGAAAGCAAACACGACCTGGAAAGGTGTTGCAAGCGATAAATGGCTAAAACAGTGAATCTGTGCTGTGCTGAACAAGGAAAGAAAGATGCAAAGTTTATGTGGCTTTCCACTTCGTCTCTCCTTCTCTTCTCTACCATAGGATTTGAACCTTACCGAGCCTCTCGAACGCTTGATTGGTAGTCTGCCCTATTATCCACCAGGCCGTACGTGTCGACACGTGGGCAGTGTTTTAGCTCGTGATAAATCGTGCATCTACCGTGGAAAGCAGTGTTATCGTGAATACACCATGGGCATGTGCGGATACACCGTGAACATGTGTGGGCATACCGAGGGAGTGACGTGGTGACGTCATTCCCGATTTTCCACCGTGGGCATGTGCGGATTTATCGCGGGCAACCGCGAATCCACCGCGGATCGGCCTCGTACCGTGACTCCACCGTGGGAGGAAACTTCAGAGTTTAATAGTTCCACTGGAATAAAATTGCACAATGTTTTCATTTTCATTTTCCAACTAAACATGTTAATCTGATGCAGAACTATTCTAAGAAGACTGTAAACTTCTCGTTTTCCACTATCTGCCAGAAAGAAGCGGTCATGAGCAGCAAACAATTTTTCACCCTCTTAACAAGAAACAGAATACTAAAAACGGTTCTAGAGTTTGTTTAGTAGTGCAAGTGCTAACACAAGTGATTGGAGTGCTTTGTGCAGTGAGCGTCGATGGCGCATCTGTGGCTTCAAGGAGTATGCGACGCGACCGCACTGCTTGAGCATGAATTCTCTCCAGGACAACAAACTATGGAGTGTTCTTGATAGTTAGTTAGTTCTCTTATTAGTTGACATCAAATGTGATGATGAACTACCAAGAAAACACAGATTCGCCTTTGCGGCGACGATTCGATCATGAGCAGCGCGTTCGCGTCGCGTGCTTTTTGAGACCGTGGATGGGCCGCTGCCATTGACGCACACTATAAGTAAAAAGAGTGAGATCAAAAGACTTTGGTTTGAGCTGGTAATCAAAATATGTGAAAAGAAAAATAATGTTGTAGTACTTGCACTAATCCAAGTCTAAACGAGAACTCATCCACGTCAACCCCGTTTGTGTTCGCTCCTTCCGGGATCTGTTATTTGCTTTGACACATAATGTCAGGAGTCTAAGAACAATGAATGTAAGAAGATGACGTGATCACTAAACATTTTAATGAAAAATGATAATTTTATTGGCCTATCATTAGATTCTTATCTACTCTTCACGGTTTATCACTACAGGATGGCCTTTAGTTATGGAAACAGAAGCAAGCACAAATTTAAAACGCATTTGCCCTTCGTTTAAAATACCGACATAGAGTGCTTGTTCGCTATTGAACAATAAACAAAGCCAATATTGGATCTCTATTCATACGTTCATCTCCTGCCAAATCGACGCTGAGGTATTTAAAGGCAGCACACACGGAAAATTTCGCTGTGAACATTCCGAATGTTTTGAAAAACCCAGAACTTGGGGAATACTTTGGCGGTATAAGCTGCGTTGAAAGTGTCCTTTTACTTACTTCCAACGGAATCTCCTAGGATTACCTGAACATGTTATCAGCTGATTGTACGTGTTTTCTCGGTTGCATTAGGTTGCAGTAGAGCACCGAAATCTTCTTGGGGCGCGGGAAAGATCGATTTCCAGCTGATCTATTTGTCGAATCATCGCCCTTCCCTAGTGAATTTTATCGCTTTGCCTCGGGAACTGATCCAATTTTGCTAATTTCTCTTTTTTTATGCTTATGATAACTGCAATCCTTTTGCACTAGCATTTTACGGTCGTTTTACTAGTATTTCTGATGGTTCTCAACGAAATTTCAGTCTTCTCTCATTCCTTTTCGGTTAGAGACCTCTATAGTGTTTTGGCTCTTGAGGGGTCCTTTTTTTCTGATCGGTGTGAATTTCCCTATTGTTATTCCTCTTGCGACGACGCGGAGAGGCCGCAATTCACAAAAAATAACCGATTTCAGTAAGATCCGCCTGGTGAAAAAGACGGCCATATCGATCTTTTGCTATCGGTCCCCATCCAACGGTTCGCGCAACTCGACCACCCCTTTTGGACGAAACCTAGTTGTGAACTTGAAAAAGTAGTATTTTTTATCCTAATGGACAGTTTCACCTTCAAGAAAGTGTTGAGCACCCTCGGTACCCTCAACATATGCTGAAATTATAGAGTCGAAAATTTCCGTGGGTGCTGCCTTTAATAACTTCGCTGACTCAGGCAGGCCTGCGAGATCATCAGACTCACACCCTTCTGAACGAAATTCTCTTCAACAATTATGAGAAAAAACAACGGATTTGCAGCTCCATCAGATTTAATTAGTCAAATTCTGGAGAATCGAGTAACCCCAACAACCTAGCGGGTTGAAATGAAGGGTTTTTTGGAGAGCTAACTTCCAAATCGTTGAAAATTTCACATATTCCTAAGGTTTTTGAGAACCCGTCATTTCCACTTCCATAAGTATCTGCTCCCAACTCTTCATCCCCTGAAGCAGTGTAAAACCAATATCTTGGACGCTCTCGGCCGTCGTAGCCTGCCAAAACACTGTAATCTCAAAAAAGGGCGTTAGCTTCGCCATGGCAGTACGCAAGAGCCATTCAGAAATTTCAAGTGTTTTAGGCAAGTATTGAAACTGTTAGGCTAGTGCTAACAAATAAATAAATATTCCGAGAAATAAACGGCAACCTGAAATGGATTGAAGGATCGGCCCCTAGCATGGTATTACTGTAGTACCTTACTATTACTGTAGTTCGGTTTCATGAAAAATATTATGCGACAGGTAGTAGCTCCATCACCGCCGGGGATGGGCGGAATCTCGATTCTCAGAAGTTGGAAATTTCTTAATTCTGACATCAAGCAGATAGCTCCTGGGTTTCTGAAGAATTTACGATAGCTCTCGTCTGCCAGCTATTGTCTGCAAGGAACATATCGAGTGATAAGAAAACAAAGAATGGACATCAGCAGAGCAAAAAATTTGCCCAAATTGAAAAGAAGGACCATTGAAGGAATACCGACAGACTGATAGCTATAGATACTATAATATTCTTCTAAACGCTGCAGTTTATTCTTTCTGATATTCGAAAACATGAAATGCAGGGTAGGATGCCGTTTTCTGCTCCTTTTCGAAAATTGATCGCTAAACTTTATTTAGAACTCTCAGCCTGCAATTCGTAAAAAGAAAAATAATTTGCCTTCATTTCTACAGTAAGAGCATGTTCGAGGATTTTTATATGTTCAGCGGAAGTATAATAATAGTAAAAAAATTTTTTTGATTTTACTTATTTGCAAATATGATCACACAGTGCGGTATACAATCAAAGAAAATGATGACAAAGAGGTGAGAGAGAAGCTCTCTAAGTGCTGTAAAAAAGCCACGAATTATAATATTACAAGGGTGTCTCCTGTGTACGAGATGTTCGTGGTGATACTTGTTTATAGGGAACTTCTATAGAGCAGAATCAGTGAGACTACAAAACTTTTCCCCCAAAACTGCTCCTACGAACGGAGTGGATATTGAGACACCGTTTATCCACTAGACTTGAACAGATCTTTTTTTTCGCGATAATGCTGCTCAACTGATATTAAATCGTAGGCGGATCAAATCCCCGTCGATTCCTTCCGATTCGTCATGAGTTTCTTATATAACTATGAGTACTATGATCCACTCACCAATAGTGATCACAGAACAATAATCATAGAACGAATGCTCACGCAACGGTTCCGGGAACCCACGAATTTTCAACACATTGTTGATATCGCTGTTTTTCTCCCTAGGTCTTCTGTTGGTGAAATGCGCCACTTTGTTCAGCTGAGTCAGTTTCTTCAGTAATATTTTTGCAACACATAACAAACGTGGTGGTGTTGGAGTAACGATTTAATGTGCCACTTAGAACGAAGAAGTTCTGTAATCACTCTCAAACAACCAAATCAATCGAAATTATCACCCCATGGAGGCTAATCAAGTACAAGTCTAGTTCTAGGAATGAAGAAAAAATATAATGTGCCAACCATCCAAAAAAGGGCAATGAACTAGAAAGGCTAGTATGATTGAAAAAAAGAAGGTATAGCTGCCCTAATCGGCTGGCAGTAACAGTTCGTTCCTGCTGCAACCTGGTCGACCCAGGGCTGACAAAAGATTGAACGTGCATGTTGAGCAACTCTTTAGATATTTCTCCGTTTTGTTCTGATTTTGTTGAATGCGTCTTACCCATACTCTTATTTCCCATTTGTTTCTTAACCACGTCCTAAAATCTCTGCGATCTCACCAAATTAGTGGTTATCCTGGTATGGATCTCGACGCTCTTCTCCCCCATGCGCATTTTCCTCATTTTGAATTCTTTTGGTGCCTCCTTCCGGAGGACCGCTGTTCATTCCCGTTTCCTTTTCCACCAATCGGCAACCAACGAAAAATCCAAACTTTGGCGTTGTGCAAACATAATTATAACTTTTCTACACTCATGCATTTTATTATGATTCCTTCTTTGCTTCCAATATTTCATGTTCAGGCATCACTTTTACGCCTACACACTTCAAGCTATCCATGCAACTGTGCACTTTTCATAGTATAGTGTACTTTTCATAGTAATCCGCCATTTAATATTTGCGAAATTCATATACTGCCAGATCATAGCCCCCTGCTATGTTGTACTAGGTTTACTACGTTTTGGCTCATCATAATTCATAATGCCCCAGCAGCCTAATTCAACATAATGGCATGTCATATACGGCGACACTAAGACAAGTCTGTAGCAACTGAAGTCTCCCATCAGATCAGAAACGCGTCGCAATTTGTTTTTGCAATAAACGAAAGTCGAGAGAGCGTAGCGAGCACGTTGCGGCATGGTGGTACTTTTTGCATGGATCCTCTCAAAGCTTTTTCTCAGTTCTATCCTAGGAGTAGGAACTTATATTTGATTTAGCCGGAGATTTGCTCTTGAATCTGGTTGCTTGAAGCAATCCATCAGCATCAGATTTTTGTTATGGGAGAGTTCCCTCCCAGCACGGGATTTCGTTTGCCCACATCCCGCACTCTCTCCTTGAGCAGATTCCGAGTCTTATTGGAGCGTCATCATGGTGATGTTCATTCGGAAATGTAACAAGAAAGAAATCATCTCTTCCAAGATGCTGTGCATGTAACATTCAGTGCAATTTCAATAGTGTGAACAATAAAAACCTAGAGAAACCTGTTCATACACTTCCTTTCCTCAAAAAGGATAGGTGATTTGACTTGGCTCAATGGGGTCATGGAGATCATGTCATTATGTTGAATTCAATTGTTGTGGCATCATTATTTGTAGAGCACCAGAATACAAGAGGCAACCTCTTCGGGATTTAATACCTCCCTTTTGACTTCATGAAATACACGAAAACGGGTGACATCAAATGTTTCATTCCTAAACCAGTGTCTGGCCGTCCGGCTGACGCCGGACTTCTAGACTTCTAATGCTCATATGACGTCACCTCGCACTCGCCGAAACAGACTCATACGCATGCTAAATTGCTGCTATAATGCGTTCCACCTCCTTTTCATTACTCTCTTCCCTCCGTGAGACTGGACTATCAAAAAGAACTAACCTCGCCTTTCAGGGCAATTTTATCTTTCCCTTGATTGAAGGTGCTATTTTTTCACTATAAATAATTGATTCAACGCAGAGTGATCACAGATATCGGCTTATTCTTATTCTTTTGTGTTTGTTGTCAGTGTTTGTTGTCAAGTGATAAGAGCTAGTTTGAACATGTAAAAGGAAGAGTGCGGCGTGCTCAGGCACAAACAAAAGGACCAAAGCAGAGGGGAGGTAAGGTAGGTGGAAGGAACACGGATAGGGTTATTGCTAGGGGCCGAAGAGCCGACGCCAGAGCGCTTTCCACATAAAGTAAAATATAGTATACTAGACGGTATACCCGGCTTCGCTCGGGAGTTCTCTACCCCCGGCTTTTCACACTGATGCGGATAGTTATTGATACTAATANTCGGTTGTCATATTCGTGCTCAGCGTATCCGATAACCCCAGTAGACATGTCCTCACCGACCCGTGGGCAAAAATTGCGAAAAATCAATAAAATCGATAAATCAATACTTGGCGCAAANGATACTAATACATTCACTCGAACTGCCCACGAACATTTCGATGACCATCATGTTGAGTATTCTCGGTAGCCCTTTCGTCACCCCCGCACGGAAACAGAATAGCCGGTATAAAAAAATTAATCAAATTGGTGCAGAATGATTGTCATATCCGCGCTCAGCGTATTCGATAACCCCAGTAGGCATGTCCTCACCGACCCGTGGGCGAAAATTGCGAAAAATCAATAAACTCGATAAATCAACACTTGGCGCAAAACGGTTGTCATATTCGTGCTCAGCGTATTCGATAACCCCAGTGGACATGTCCTCACCGACCCGTGGGCGAAANAACCGACCCTTGGGCGAAAATTGCGAAAAATCAATAAAATCGATAAATCGATAATCAATCGATAACCTAAGGTAGCNCATATTCGTATTCAGCATATTGGGTAACCTCAGTAGACATGTCCCCACCGACCCTTGGGCGAAAACTGCGAAAAATCAATAAAATCGATAAATCAATACTTGGCGCAAAACGGTTGTCATATTCGTATTCAGCATATTGGATAACCTCAGNTGATCAAATTGGCGCAAAATGATTGTCATATTTGTGCTCAGCGTATTCGATAACCCCAGTAGACATGTCCTCACCGACCTGTGGGCAAAAATTGCAAAAAATCAATAAAATCGATAANTACATACACACACACACACACACACACACACACACACACACACACACACACACACACACACACACACACACACACTTACACACACATACATACAGACATTCATTTTTATATATACAGATAGCTTTTTCAACGTTCCTCCATTACCTCTGTTAACGCAAAGCTCGGCTTAACGTAAGATCTTGAGGTTCAAATTCTTAATATCAACGAGTTTTTGAGCTTGAGATTTGAGTCTCTACAACTATCATAAAAATTTGAACTTGGAGGCTTAACGTTAAGTCAAGATTTACGTTCACAAAAGTTATGGAGGAAAATTGAAAGGCTATATATTAGGTTGAGGAATTATGTCTGTTTGACTCATAAACAGAAATTACTGCAGAAACAACATTTCAGCACCTCCATCCAAGGGCTATTCATCAGACTAATCTATGACTCTTCTACTTCTTCCCTACAAGGTATCAGCGTTCTCTTCCCAGAAATCGCTGCGCCGAGAGACGCAGTAACGAGTCACCTAAATTTTAACCTCAGCACAGTTCCTAACGTTTTTCTCCGCCAAAGAGCGCAGCATCGGCAGGGACAAGTGATATTCTGATAGTGCCAATACTGCGCTATGAGGCGGTTGAGGTAGGGATTCCATCTCTCAGTTCTTGGTTTTCTACTGAAACATTTTCGCAATGTGCTGTAGGGACCATGTCAAGGATAGGGTAATATAAGGATAAGGTATATATCTATTATATTACTATTATCATAATAATAATAATAATAATAATAATAATAATAATAATAATAATAATAATAATAATATAATAGATAATAGGACTTTGCCTGCATGTTGAAGGGACACCCTTTTATAATACGACGTTAAGACGACTTCGAAGAAGTTGCGATTCTTCACGGTGCGGGTAGAGATCTGGCTGATGGCGGGTCGCGCACTTAGTAGGTCAGCTTTAAGTGGGTGCAGTAACAATTAAAACATAATTTTTCATATACAAGATATTAGATGAAACCAAACAAACCATATATATTCTGAAGCGCCCTGAAGTGCTCCTTCTGGTAAACACACAAGCCCTGCTGAAAACGGTGGCACTGACGAAATATTAGAAAAAAAGTAAAATGTGTGCGGCAGACATTCATAATTCCTCAACCTAATAATTTTGGCCAGTGGATCTGCCACTCTGCACTTCTCAATCCATCAGAGCTTCACTTCATTCTTTAAACCTCACCTTACCCATCTCCTTCCTTTTATATGATCTCATAATCATCATCACCAACCAATGAGGGAATTTCGCTTCACATACACACGCCAGACAGATTAAGCGCTTCATTATAAGTCGTGATTTTTGTGTCACACGGACTGCTATTAGCTGGTGGCCAGACTAAAGACGTGATTGATGACCAAAGACGCAACCTATCTGCTCTCTCCGGAACATTATTTCCTACTCGTGGTTGCCCTTTTCCTTGGCTCTTTCATTGTTTTTTTTTCTCGTTCCTTTGCGGATGGACTGTCCATGTCGGGTGAGGCGTGATATAATGACATAATGCTGCTATACTCAGGATTGAATAACAAGCGAATATCCCTATGAGTTATCAAATCAAGAGCCCGTCCAAGAAATTCGAGTGTTGAGAAAACAGAATACTCTGAAGCTCTTCTTATAATCTCTTAAGAGATATAATTCTCTAAGATATAATTCTTTAACTCTTCAGGAATGCTGAAAATCCGACTTATTCAAAGTCGAATTTCCGAGTTCGAGTATACGTAGTGCCCTCGGTCCTAATTGTAAGTATAATATAAATACTGTCATGCTGCAACCTTGTACCTCCTGTGCAAATGTTCATTTCTACCGCAAAAGTTCTTTGACGAAAGTTGACTTTCAAAGGGTCTCTCTACGTTATGCTTCATACTTGCATCAGGTCTCCAGCCACATGCTAACATTGAATGAGCAGGGACCATTATCTGGATCCGTTATGAGAGGCAGATTAGGCTGCCAGGAAAACGCGATTACAGTTTTGGTGAGACCACTGCATTTGTGTAGGGTACGGCTGTTGTAAGTGGTTATGGATCACAGTTGTTGTCCGCCTCAGCTCACCTTCACGAAGGGTCCCCTGAGTTGGACATAGCCACAGACGACGAATGCACTGACGCCGGATTTGTCAGTTCACACCTCGGAGGGTTTCTTGACTTTAGACCAAAGCAATAGGCGATAGTGGCTATCAAGACGAACAAGACGAACGAGACAAACCTAGATCTGATCATCCAGAGCATTTCATGCAAAGGATGTAGGAGTCCAAAATGAAATCCAAAATCCAAAAGCGTCCAAAAATGAAAAATTCACTCATATGGTAATCTTGACTCATAGCGATAAATTGGAGTTTTGGTTAGATGTGCGATAGTATAGGCCAGATGATAGAAGCTGGTTATTGCTCCGTTCATTCACTCCAGGACCAGATAGAACAAACTTGCCCTAGAAAATCAAGAGAGGGATCAACAAGTAGTGAAAACGAACTACAATGTGCGGCATGCTCATGTTGGGGAGATATCGCAATTTGATTCGAAGTCGATGGACGGAAGAGATCTTTGTCGGTTGAAGTTGTCACCATATCGTAGTTGAAAAGAAGCTATCCACGACATGCAGGAAGTGCATAAACGTTTGTAGAAAGTTGAATCGCTTATTTCAGTGGCGAGAACCACTGCTTTGGTGAAAAATAGAGGGGAATTTAAAATGATTTCCAAATAGGACTGAATTTGAAGGAGGCCTCTGCTTCGAATCAGTTGGACTTGGAGCATGTTTTCAAAAAATGCGGGGTGCTACGACAATTTAACTGACAAAATTCACAACCTTTTCAAGTGTAGCTTCAGTGGCTGTATAATTCGAACGAGAGATCTCCTCATTTATGTGTACAGTTATTACTGAAAATGGAAAATGAGAAACTGCAGAGAAATAACTACGGTTATTCATACTATCGTGAAAATCAATTATAACCAAATTTGCTCTCGAAAAGTTTCTACATGGAAACAAGGCAACACTCTGTGTGCCATCGCAGGGTAGACGGTCTTCCCGATCGAGTATGCGTTCTCTGTTAGTAAAAACATTCGACCATGGCAGAGAGAAAGCCAGCGAACATTGCGCGATAACATATTTTTCTGTATAGCAAACAGAGCAAAAACAAGATGTTGATCTTAGTTGCTGAATAGTTGCGTGGAATTTCTGTTTAGGAAATGCAGGTAGAGAGGGCGTGAACAAATTCCCGTTATTGGATTTTTACTAGCTCTGTCAATTTAGAAACCTTCGTCGTTAATTCCCAAAAGTACAACTGTTCAGTTCACGTGTATTACTATTGTCGACGTGTACTACTATGTAATTGTACGACTCACGAAAATGCACAACATCTGAAATGGAGTATCCAAATATAATTGAAAGTACCGAAACCTCTATTGTCAGTCACCTACTGTTGAACGATTCTGCTTCAGTCTACGTTTGAACCTTTTCCACTAGCACCCATGTGACGTCTACGTTCGAGAGCAGAATTCTCTGAAACAAGTCCTTCCACATTAACCCATAAGCCCCCTTAGGCAGCCTGCAGAGTTCCAGACGCTCGGGCGGCGCGGGCGGAGGCAGCGTCTGAGAGCCGCTTGAGCGTCTGAGAGCCGCTGCTTTGAGCGTCCGAGAGCCGCCCCTAGCGTCTGGGAGCCGCTTTGTTAAAATTTTACAAAAGTTGATAACTTGGCCTGTCCTACACGTTTTGACTTGCAAGCTGATATGTTCAGAACGCTCTAACTTGTTAGCTAGCTTGTTAGCGTCTGGGAGATGCGCCCTTTAGCGGTGGAGCGCCGCTCGAGCGGCGCTCCCCCGCTAGAAGTAGCGGCTGAGCCCCGCTCGAGTGGCGCTCCCCCGCTAGAAGTAGCGGCTGAGCCCCGCTCGAGCGGCGATCCCCCGCTAGAAGTAGCGGCTGAGCGCCGCTCAAAGTAGCGGCTCTCAGCCGCCTAGGCGGCTGATCGATAGTTATCAAATCAACCTCCCACCCGCCCGCGCCGCCCGCGCGTCTGGAACTCTGCTGGCTGCCTTACATAATCAAATCTGAAGGTATATGCCCGCGACCATTTCCAATGTTGAGCTGATTTGCTATCATTTTGGCAACTTCTGTGGAACCAAAAATAACACAATTAGGGGTGATCGCTGAAATCTCCTCAGTCTTTTTTTATATTATTTCAGACGCAGCATTTGTGTCATATCTTGGAATTTGGTTTATGTACCTACTAAGAAACTTGCCTCGATATTTCTTATCTGATGGCTAGTTGATTCATTGATTTTATTGAATCCGCCTGAAGTTCGACCTCATCGCTGGTACCTTGTCACGCTTTCTAGAACGAAGTCTGAAATGAACCACTTCGAGCTCTCACACAAGTATGGGTCTGTGCACAAGATGTGTTTCCCTACCTTGTTCCAGCCCGCAATGAATTTTCACTCAGTTACGATTGACGGATTTGGTCATGCTTTTCAGCATGCCGAATTCCGACACTGTAACATATGTATACTCACACCATATCGACGCTCTAGTCATTTGTATAGTGGTGATTGACGGGGAAACGTATCTGAAAGTATAGTGACCTATCGGTGTTAATACAGCTCTCTAGGGGCTCTCACTCTACCCCTTTCCTTTCCATTCAGCTAGACATCAAGACATGTACCTTCAGTCCTTGTAGTAAACGCCAAATTTGCGATTACATCAACATTGGCTCTCGATACTGCTGAATTCTGCAGGTGAAGAAGGCAGACACCGAAGTCTCCCTGATAGATCATCGGAGCTAACTAAATTGCTGAGTTCTGCAGGTAAAGGAGGCAGACTCCGAAATCTCCCTAATAGATCATCAGAGGCAACCTTCAGCCATGTTGTCCCCCTTTTTGATTGACCCAAACGCTCAGAACCGAATACTCTATCCAATTCACTTGAAAGATCTGCGTCCCCCCGGCTTCCCTGCGGCAACGAGTCACCCGACGACATACGGTCGATATTTCGCAATATGGCTCAGCACTTTATTTATAGAGAGGGGATGATCGTGGTACCATTGTCGAATTGTCATTACTCCCTTGCGTTTTGACAGTCGATCAATTAACGAGGTTAGAAGCCGCAATTGCTTTCCTATTGTCTAGAGACAATAAGAATTTACCTCCTCAGAGTTTCTCCTTGGGATTTGCAAACTACTGCGGGAATAAGTTTGCCGCATCTGTACAGAAGCAGACTTCCTGTTCACCCACACTACATCGGTGCGTTAGAGTGAAAAATTGCCTGCAAGTATTTATTTACCTGCTCTGTTTAAGATACAAGCGGCATAAAATCTAGTGTTTGTCAGTCAATTGGTGTGAAGTAGTCATAAAAATAAGGCAGCCACTGGGATCGTTCCATTCAGGCGTAACCAAGGAAAACGAAACGTACACCTACATTTCTCCTAGCTAGTTCGATCGAGCAATTTCTCAGCAAAGTAGAGCAAGAATACGAAAATTGAAACCACCTCTAGGTACTTTGCTGTCTAGGAAGGGGGAGCCAATGGCGGAGGGGGGG
>JARK01001340.1:46431-59624 GCA_000688135.1 Ancylostoma ceylanicum | reverse complement strand
CCGGCTTCCTCGCTCAGCTGTTCGAGGACGCTGTTCACCAGGATCTGGCTCAGGTAAACGTTTTCAGCGGCTACCTGAGATAAGCAACTCTCTGCGGGACCAACAACAAAAAACACACAAAACACTTGAGAAATAACGATTTCAGGCATGCGTGGTCAAAGCATGCCTAAAGCGAGGCTTGGGCGGAGGAGCCTCCAATCAGCATCGGTCAGCCACAGGCCTCTTCATTACAACAACATTTTAAACAATGGATGAAACCGCATAAAGGTGCGTACTCGAGCCTAATCTTGACGAACGGCGTCCTTGAACAGCTGAGGGAGGACCGGTAATACAAGCGAACCGCGCCGCGCACGCGTCGCGGACTCTGCGCGCTCGAATACTTCCTTCCGATTGCGCGTAAGGACTACACCGCTCATATTGTTGATCTCCTAATGCTTTCGATAGAGTTCGATCCAAGAGTTGAAGTGGCGTTCCACAGAATGAATCGCCTCGGAGAGCGCAATTTTTTCAAGACATGGAGTTGAGAAGCTGTTCCATTCCTAAAGCAGCATTAATAAACCAGGAAAGAGGCTATGCAACTCAATTGGGGTGATTGAAATTTATCTCGGAAAATAGTGGTTCCTATGCCCATGGAAAAGCGCAACTCACTACCCGAACAAATAGAATTTTTCTTGAACGTTCTAGTCGAAATTTCTTACCTTTCTTAAATTATAAGCTTTCTTGATAAGTCCGGTTTTGAATTGTTAAAGATGGGAACAAGCACGTGCACGATGATGTGAACCGCCATTCCGAATTTGTAGTGCGGTATGTCGCGCTCCGATGCTATGAGGTGCGGTGCCACTTACAGTGAGCGTCAATAACGGAGGCCTTTTCGCCGCCTCGAATAGTACGCGGCGCGACCTCGTCACTCAAACAGGATTTCTCTTTGCGACAGGCAAACTGTGTGGTTTCCTTCATAGTTGGTTAGTTTTCTTATCAGTTAACATCGATTGTGATCAACAACTATCAAGAAAACCCAGATTCGCCACCACAACACAACCGTTTCACCGACAGTTCGATCATGGGCGGCGCGGTCGCGTCGCGCGCTTATCGAAGCCGTCGAAAGGCCATCGCTATCGACGCTCACTGTAGGATTACAACGGATTCCATGGATGGGTAGCATCGTGAGGTGAAAAGGGGTGTAGCCAGGCGACTCTGATCGGTGCATTCGGGCCGCCTGTCATGCATTTTCGTTAGAACTCGAACAGCGTCAATCCCATGATACAATGTCTATTTGTGCTTGGAGCCGTATGAGTCAAACGGGTTGTCGTGACAGGCAACCCGAGCGCGCCAGTACACACCCGCCTCCACCAGAGGGCAGGTGTTGAGATGGTGCGTGTACAGCACTCGTATCGCACCTGTTTTATTTTGAAAATTACAGTGTCGAGGAGTAGTAGAGAAATGCGCATAAAACGTCGACACCGAAGAGAGCAGAGAAGGACAACACAAAAACATGTATGAAAGCATAAAGCATCTTTAAGATTGTAAGAACAAGACCAGCTTTCTTGTAATATGAACTCGTTCCTTGTTCCATGGTTAGTACGACGCATGTTTCTCTGAAGTTGACTGGTGTGGCTGTGGTGATCGAGAGTTTCTGAAAGAAATCGATAAAGCCCGATTTCTGATGGAAAATACTTCAAAAACTTGGGCGAACGCTCATCAAAAACGGGGTGGCACACCAGGAATGGTGAAATCGTTTAGAATAATAAACTGCCCCCCACCCCTCCCCTCCCCCAGAAAACGTCTGTGGTCCCAAATTGGTAATTTCACTTTTCCGTGGAAGAATAATGAGCTTGCAGTACTTCCACTAACTCCCATCTACGAAGCAGCACAAAACTGAGATGTCAAAATTTTTACGTGGATACTGTTTTACACTTAAAACTCTTAGAGCGCCTTCTCTCATGAATCTCCATCGCCTTTTCATCTTCTCAAAAGACCTCCCCGAAAAAGGTGTTACAGGCGTACAAAAAAGTTTCCGGCCTTAACATGTACCCATTTTTTGTTCTCCAAACTATGGGTGCGGTCGTGTAGCAAAAATCCTCTCAAGTTAGTATGCAACGTTTCAATTTCTCAGATTCACGAGATTAGAAATTAGGACAATTTTCTTCAGTCTGATCAGGGTGGATGGCCAAGAGATGCGATTCAAGCAGAGAGTGGTCGACCAGCAAATGCAACCTCAAAACAGAATGTGGGTGCTTTGAGCATATGGAACAGAAGGATTTTGATTGCAGAAATAATGAAAGACCTTGGACTTTCTCATGGCACGGTTGAAAATATTCTAACCGAATGCCTATGAATGTCAAAGGTCACGGCACGACGGGCGCCGAAAACTCTTCAGGCATTTGAAAAGAAATGTCGGGTCGGACATTCAAACTAAATCTTGAGGTGGTTCCAAATCAGCGAAGGGGAATTTTTGCATCGTGTTGTGACAGGTGATGAATCGTGGATACACCACTACGACCTTGAGTTCCAGAAACAAAGCAAAGAGGGGAGGCGTGCAGGTTCTGTGAGGTCGCGGATAGAGCCGACGGCAGGGAAAGCTTTGGCCACTATTTTCTGAGATGCGGAAGGAGTCTTTTTGGTTGGCTACCTCCAACAGTAACGGGACACTATCACGCTAACTTGCTTTTCCAACTTCGAGAAGCAATCAAGGAAAGCGCCGTGGGAAGGTGATCCGTGGAATTCTTTTGCTCCAGGACAACGCACCCGTGCACAGATCCAAAGTTGCAGTACATATCACACGAGCATGCGGATTCGAATTATTGAATCACTCATCATATAGTCCGGACTTGGCCCTAGTGAGTATTCTCCGTTCGGAAAATTGAAGCAGCATCTTCGTGGAACAAGATTCAGAAACGAGAATGAGTTGAAGTCGGCCGTTGAAAGCTACTCCGACTCATGTGAAAAAACCTTTTTGAATTGTTTAAAAAATTTGAAATTGGGTGTGAAAAGTGTGTTGGAGTTGGAGGGAACTATATACGATCAAGCTAAGATTTCTTTGCTTTAGGTCTTTCGGAAGCAATCTAGGCCAGAAACTTTTTGATTCCCCTGTATTGTGGTCTATAAATAATTATGTGGAGGGCCGCCGATCTCATTGGAGTTATCGATGATATTTGAATGTGGGCGTGGCTTGCACTTAAATGGGAGCAAAGGGTTTACATATTTGGGAACGTCAGATTGCAACCTATGTTTTACCCTGGGTGAGAATACCTAAAGGAACCAAATCCAAAGCAAAACCAGATTTATCACAGAAGTGATGCCTGCCACTCATCACCAGGAACCATTTCTTTTGCACATTTCCATCATAGCGCACGGTATATAGCGCTATAACGCTGCTGGGCTGCTGGTCTTCCTGGGCTGTTGTTCTTCATCCATTTCTTTCTGCTTCTATACATGCGACAACTGAAGGGTGCTCCTGAAATTCTGAACCTCTGCGGTGGAAAAATGCTCAGCACGTTCTCAACCATGTTCTTCTATACTATTCCTTCTTGGTTGTTTTAGTGTGTTTCAGTTTCATGTCTTAACTTCTACTACGAATGACAATGCTTTGCAATAAAATGTTTCTTTCTAATATGTAGTTTCACTTTCCCGTTTTTATTTCTCTTCTCACTTGTTGTTCAGCTGGTACACCCCTAATCTGTAAATAAATGAATAAGTAACTAATCAAGTAATTAAATAAATGAATAGATAAAGTGTGACTAAAGGTATGTGAAACTTAGGTTCCTCATCCATTGCGTGCTGAATCAGGGCGCTTGCAACAGCGGAAATGTGAACTGAAAGTTTTCGCTGAAAATTTTCCGTCACGCAGGTTTCGGAGGCATATTTGTGATAAAATAAAGACCATGTCCTGCACTATTGAAAACCAGTGAGCGTGGTGAAAAAAACATTTCTCCACTTCAGAGAAATCGCCTGGCAAGAGCAATCAGCACCCTAGCTTATGGGTAAACGTGAGAAAATATCTATTAAATTTCAGCACGCTGATCTTCCAGAATATTGTGAGAGCTCATCCACGTCACCTGCGATTCACACTAGTCGCTGTTATATTCCTTTGCATCTTATGTTTCGGAATCATATCAGTGAATCGCACATCAAATGGCACTGCTGTGAGTTATGAACTGATTCTTTCACTGAGTGTTCCCTCAGCATGGAAATCACAGATCGCTCACCCGAATGCTAGTTATTCCATCACTGGTGTACATATTATAGATACTTAGACACTCAAACCGTGCGAGCGCTCCGAATTTGAGGCCGACCGTGCGAGCGCTGCACCTTAATTTGTGGGCGGGGCCTCTCACCGTGCGAGCGCTGCACATAAGTTGTGAGCGGATCCACTTACCGTGCGAGCGCTCTGAGCTCAGGACCGACCGTGCGAGCGCTGCACCCAGATTTCTGGAAATGATAGTGGAATACGTGGAATGCGAAGTTTGTTTGACTTACACTTCTCTATTCTGCGGTATATATCGGGTGGGTGTGCTTTGATTCTCAACGAAGACAGCGGTGACGACGGTAAACACGGAGGTGGGTTCTTCATTTATGTCAGTATGCTGGGGGAGGGGTTCTAACTATCCCTACTCGGTAACGGTCTCGTCGTTCGGGATCGATGACAGAAGCCACCGAAACCGATGTACTGCGCGAGTGGTGTGGCGACAGCCTCATTTAGCCTGCTTTGTTTTGCGCGGTTTGCCATATTGTGAGACAGTGGCATTTCACGAGAAAAAGGATCCACCGAAGAACTGAAAGAAACACTATTAAACAACCACACCGTCTGAGCACTCGCCGTCAGTGAAGGCTTCTCAAATGGTTGAGAGGGACTGTTCGTAGCGTGATGGAGGGGGTGGGCGCTCTCACGGTTTGCTCTGTTTCTCAAGCCACATGTAGTTCTGGTTCTGTTTATAACCGATTCAAAGAGGCAGCTCCAGAAGTATAGCAAACCATGTGAGTGCTCCCCCATAACTTTGCGAGCACTCAGCAGTGACCGTGCGAGCGCTCTTCAATCACTGTACCACCAAGCTCTGAGGTGGAGCGCTCAGACGGTCATTGCAGAGCGCTCAGACGATCGTTGCTAAGCGCTCGCACGGTCCTATGTCTGAGACCGTACATCCGCGCTGGCGGTGAGTGCTCAGACGGTCATTGGAGAGCGCTTGCACGGTTCGTGTGTCTGGGTAGTATTTATGAGTGTGAGCTTCAAGATAAGGTCGATTTTTATGAACAGTGATTTCAAACACATCAAGGAGTGAAAGACATTGAATCATTAGCTCTAGAAATCCAGCCATCTATCGAATGTCATGAAAGCTCCACATAGTGGATCTTCTTTCAAGTGATTGGTTGTAAAATAAATTTAGATGCTAAGAAAATTGTTAACGTTCCAGTCAACTAAAGAATTTTAACGGCTCCCAGTGAAGTACCAAAACGTATATGTACTTCAGATCATGCGCGATAGAAGCGTTGAGGCGGCGAATATTAAGGCAAGAGAAATGTTTGGCAACGTTCCATTTCCAGATCCCGTAAGTTTTTCATTTCTTAGTAAGTCAATGGAGTCACTGCATCGAACTGATTTTAATGTACTGTTTGCTGCACAAGATATTTCCATTGTGTTGGCGGAAAAGTTTGCGCGCTTTTTTTTTCATGAGAATAGAAACCACTATTTCTCGAAAAAATTAATCACTCTGGATGACTTTTGTAGAGCTTCTTCTCCTCTGTTAAAGCTGCCAGAGACAGGGACGTTTCGCAGCTCTGTTTACGGAAAATTGCTCTGTTTGAGATCACTCAAATTGCAGCCTACCACCGCAACTCTCATTTCAGACTTCAAAGAACTCCTCTGAAAATTGCGAAGTATGTGCTATATAAATTCTCAGGTAGAGTGTGAGTGGGAAACACCCATACCCAAATTTCTTCCGGTGGTTGCTTTGGTCAAATTTTCTCAGAATAGTCGAGCATGCCCACTGTGAACGATCACTTCACCTTGAGCATTTTAGGGTTTTGCGAGGAATGCACTAGATAAACCTGCATGTAGTTGAAATTTAGCATTTATACTGATCTTCCTTTACATTTGTAGCAACAGCGAGGATAACCGTATCTATGCCCCACAAACGAGGCATCTCAAACAAATTCGGGCAACTTCGGATTGTTGCTCTGTATGAAAAGGGCGGACCACTTCTGTGCTGTCTTTTCAGTGCAGAATATTCCTCCATGGGCGTCGTTTCTATCCATAGCAAGTGGAGAGCAACATTTGACCAGTGATCGAAGTCGAACTGTATTCGGTAGCGGAGAGGTTCATTCTTGTTGAATTAGAGAGTTCCATTCCATGAAGAAAGTGCAAAGAGAATTGAAAAGCGCAGTGTGACCATGGTAATGAGCAGAACATGGGCTACAAAACAGTCCATTACACGCAACCAGTTGAGAAAACCGCACAAACTTATTCCCCATCCCAATGCTTTAACCACAGTAAAGCCCGCGCGCCTCGTCGGTGAGCCGCGCCTTTTTTCGCATGCTTCTGTTTTTGAGATCGCTAAACCTCAATGATCACAGCGATACACTTGAATGGTAATGTGGCCGTGGTAATGAGCAGAACAAGGGCTACAAAACAGTCCATGACTCTCAATTATTCGAAGTCCACATCAGCGTAAAAATATAAATTGAAGAAACCACAGAAACTTATTCCCCATCCCAACGCTTTAACCCAATGAAGACTGCACGCCTCACCGGTGAGCCGCGCCTTTTTTCGCATGGTTCAATTTTAGAGACCACTTCTATGTTGGAGTTTTCATAAGAATCGTAAATGGGTCCACTGGAGACCCTCTTTGAGCTGTAGAGGGTTTCCGGTTGTTGACCCATTGACGATTTCTGATAAAAACTCCAACATAAATTTTTATATGACTGATAAGTTGTCAGGCTCATTCAGCTACTGCTGAATAAGCGTAATAACTTGTCAGTTTAACGTATTGCCAGTTTATAATGGATTTCTGAGGTGACATCGTGACGCTGTTGACGATGCTATTAATAATGGTACAGTCGATTTTCGTTCAAACGCCATTTTTTCATTGTTATAGCATCTGTACAGTCTCATGACAGCTTTTATATAGTCAACCACTGCTTCCTGATGTGCTGCACATATCTGCTACTGCTTCATCCATGATAGAGGTTGGAACTCATGAAAAAAAGAGGTCTCACTTGTCGGACACGAAGCGACGTGCCCACACACGCCTCCGCCCAGAAGCCCGCGAAACTTGTGCACTTTAGATCCTCCTAAAAGTGGGATTTTCGTCAGTTTTTGACTTTTTATGGATATTTTTGGAATAGGCGGGGTGAGGAGGTCAAGGATCTGTTAACATTGTTGAAATGAGAAACGAGGTGCGACATTATCCTCTGTAATCTCGTGTGAGGATCCACCGCAACCACCACGAATGTCCCGCGACAATCCAGCTAGTTCCGTCTTCCATCACATGCACGTGCGCGCGTCCAATGTACGCATCTAGCATGAATTGCCCTATATGGGACTCATCACTGACTATGTGAAGGGAAGATATCCAAGACGATGAACATACACCAGAATTCACAGAAAATGTGACGACTTTTGAATCGTTTCCCAGTAAAACCATCAGAGTTAAAAATAGCTCTAGTAACCAGCATTTCACCGATGGCTGCTGTGCGGAAAATGCACCCACAAGAATTTTTGGCGTTAGTCAGGACCTTTATAAGATGCTTTAGTACGAATGCAAGCAATAGATGGCGCTGTCTATACTGTTTTGATTGAGCGTCTTTGAACGGATAGTCTATTAGGATCAGGAATCCTAGAGATAGTTAGGGAGACGCCTTGGGGAAATGCTCGTCTATGTTCCTCCAACAGTGAACTGTTGTATCGAGGCTCTAGGAAAGAAAAATTGGACTTTACGGGCATGTGACCAAATCAAAAGAGGTGCCCTTGAATGCATCGCTTGTGATGTTACATCAAGTTCATCACAAGAGAAGTGGATCTGTAGTGTTCGAGTAACTACAGTTTCATAACGCCTAAACGGAACAAGCACATTACATATCCACAAAAAAGTGCCACTCCTTGCAAGAATCTCGCCGTATCCAGATGCCGAACTGTACCTGGAGAAAGAAGTGCAGATTACCTTGTGTATTGCACATGCCTGCAAATTCATGTTGGAAAAATGATGTCCGTCTACTCAATCTGTTTTCAGCGACTGCAACTTCTAAACTTCACTATTGTACCTAATAGGAGAAAATGCGTCAAGAAAGATTTCGTTGTTGTTGTTCATATAAGAGTTGAAGATCAGTTAGGGAGGAACAGATGGCGGCAAACATACGGCGATCCACAGTTAATGCATAAGGTAATGTGTTCGCTAAGATTAAACAATAATAAAACCGAAAAACAAAAAACATGCTTTGTCTTGTTTTTGTTTCGGCGGAAACAGGACATTGAATATGGACATTGAATACAGTGTGCGCCATAAGTTCTTGCACATAATATTTAGTACGCCACAGCCGCTGGATTCAAGGTAATGCCATGACCTCCATGGCGGTACTGAACCAACTCAATAGCAACTCAAAACACCTATCAGATCAGGAATACATCTCCACCTGCTTTTGTTATAACTCAAAGTTGAGAGAGTAGCGAGTACCTCGTGGCGCGGTGGTGTTTCTGGTATAAAACCTCTCGAAACATTAGCTCAGCTCTATGCTACGAGTCCAAACTTATATATGATGTAGCACTTGATTTGCTCTAAAACATAGTTGAGTACGGCTATCCATCAGGATCGGATTGGCGTTATACAGAAGTTTGTTCTCAGCATGGGATTCCGGTCGTGCAGCATTCCAGGAGGTGTATATGACACAGAGCAGATTCTAAGCTTCACAGAAGCGTCACCTTTGCGCTATTAAATTTGACTTGGGAGCAGCAAGGTGTCTTCTCTCCGAAAGTTCTCTGCGAGTGAAATTCAGAGTAATATTGACGTTGTGGTTCATAAAAAACTGAAAAAATTGCTCATACACGTCCTTTTCTTAAAAAAATTTCTGAAATTTCTGAAAGGGAGGGAAGATGGGATCCCAATACATCCGGTGAATTCCTCGATGTCTCCTCCGTCTACTCCAATGATTTGGTGGGAAACGTTTTGATTTGCTCTGAGTAGTGGCTTCCGTTTGAAGAGACAGTGTTACCGCGCTCCAAACCGTGCCGCGAGGTGCTCACTTTTCTCTCAAGTTTGAGTCACTACGGAAGCAAGTGGCGACATATTCCTGTTCTGATAAGTGATTTGGGTTGCTATTGAGTTGACTCATTTTTGCTATAGAGGTCATGCCATTATGTTGAATTCAACCGCTGTGGTGTTACTAAGTATGGTGTGCAAGAACTTATGGCGCACCCTATATACCTTAACAAAAGTACTCGTGTAACCGTTCTTCGTATTTCATTCTAATTAAAAACACAATTGAATATAAAAGAACATAGTGAACAAAGACTATGATGTTTTCATACATGGTGTGCCCCGATTCATTAAGAGCGAAATTAAATTCGGCCATGAAAGCCAAAATAATTGCTCATGAGATGAGGGCTTTTAAAAACTCCCTGTCCTGTTGCATTAGCCGAAAATTGATATGGTTGAATCAAATCATCCTTAATGAATAATTTCTGTTTGAGTTCCGTGCGCAAGTCAAACTGCCTTGTATTTTTTTTCACTTTTTTTCCAGCGATGCACTTGTTCTCAGATACGTTTTGAAATTCTTGTTCAAATTTCGTTTGCAATTCGCCAGACATTGCATTTTTTCATTTGAACAAAAATTTCGATTGAGGTGAAAAATAATGAACGGAATTCAAGCGCGAGTCAAATAGAACCCAAAAAGCTCGCGTCTTGCGAAATATACGCACAGTTGAAGCATGTGAAAAGATTGCGTGCGACATTATTTTCTTTCATCAGTGGAAATCCTTCACAAATGAGTGCCTGCGTATGGCGCATGTTCACATGTGGTATGAATAGCCTTTCATTCACACTATTGAAGAGTTTAGTTCTATTTTTCCATTTATAATGCTCGATGAGTGCTACAGACATCGATTCAAGAATGTTTTAGATCCTATGGAGATACGAAGGCTCATTTGCGTGACTTTTCCTATATCACAAGTTATCCAAGTTGAATTGAGTGACGTTGAAATCATTGTTGAAATACAAAATGAGATTGAGTTCTTAAAGCACTGGAAGAAGTAAACCTATATTGGAAACTTTCAGTTTATGTATACCCTGGTATTCTCTGTTGGGTTCCCAAATTCCACAAAAGAACAGGATAAGCTGAAAAATGAGAGCCGTGTGCACGAGGATGTCTTGCAAGCAGATTATATCGATGCTTACCGAAATCTCACCTTGAAGGTATGTTCAATGATGATTCCGAATGAATGACAAATGATCAGTAGTGGTATTGTTGAACGTCGCCGGGAAGGTTTTAGCCTTCCCGCCGGGTGGACGAGTTTTGCGGGCAAAAAGGTTGTTCATCAAACCGGCGGGTACCTTCCTGGCCTACCCGGCAGGTGGACGGGAAGGTTCCCGCTTACCCGACACCCTAGGCCTCGGGAAGCTCTACCCGTGGATGGAAATCCGTCACATTTTAAACCATTCTTGCTTTCCATTAATGAATCTAGGCAGTATATTGCCTCACTAAAATTCCAAAGGGTTTTGTCTTCTGTCCCACATTGCTAATTGAATACTATTTCCATTTTGAGCTCATTTCTTTCAATAGTGCTTGGACAATGCTCGATTTTCTTAGTAATGTGTGCAACTTCACTGCTAACGATAGTCCATTCAAATGTCGTGAAAACTGCACATGATTTCAGAGGTAGTGATTTCTGCATACATTGAATCTACAGTAGGCGTCAATGGCGGTGACCCGTCTGCGGCTTCGAACAGAACGCCGCGCGACCGCGCCGCTCACGCTAGAATCGTCGCCACAGTGGCTTATCTGGGTTTTCTTGATAGTTGTTCATCATATTTGATGATAACTAATAAGAAAACTAAATGAATATCAAGAAAACCCCATAATTTGATGTCCCGGAGAAGATTCTCGCTCGAGCGGCGTGGTCGCGCCGCGTTCTGTTCGAGGCCGCAGACGGGTCACCGCCATTGACGCCCACTGTACGTACTTCCCTTTTCGATTATGTTTGTGCTGGTAAAAAATTTCAATAGTTTGAATAGTGGCATGCGGAAACATGTTAGAAAACAAGTCGTTGATACATTGCGAAATACAGGGCATTCGTCGCGCTAGTAAGTTGAGAATGAGAAAAAATTGGAGACTTAGCTCACGGTGGAAAATGTCGTCTCGCAAGAGTCCATCTAAATTATACACTTCTATACTACTAATTAAACAAAAATTATCTAGTGAAAATACACGTTCCCTAGTGGTTTCCTGATAGCTCTGAGGTGCTAATATAACTTTGCTTGTATGACTGCGAAACGAGAGTAACTAGTTCGCTCTCACCATACGAGCTCACCACGGTTGCGCAGGTTATCAACTGTCTGCGAACAGTATTCCTCTATTATGGCACTTAACAATGTCTACCCAGATTTTGTCTTGAAGTAGTCCTCAGGAAAAGCATGCATTTTACCAAACCGTTTTCATTTGTTCTTCACCTTTCAGCAGCTAGCAGAACTTCGTTTCTTTACGTCTTCATGTGAGAATGTTAAAGCCGTTGTTAAATTGGATGACGATGTCGGATGGAATGTAGAGAAGACTGCGCAGTTTATTAGGAATAATTTGGCGACGAATGAAATATACTGCGCAAGGTGAGAGCAGAGGAATCTCGATTATTTAGGAGTATATCTATTCTTTCCAGACGTGCAAATCACACACCAATATTTCGTCGGGGTTCAAAGTGGTGAGATTTATGCATCTGACCTTGGATGACTACATGTACTCCCTTAGTGTAAACAGCGATCTCGAAATTTTAGCGTGATATATGGTTTCGAAAAGCGAACATACAAAATGTTTGTATTGATCTTTATTTGAATGGAGCTCCCTCTATCCTATGCTAAACGCTAACGCATTCACCACCGCAGGGTGCTTAAAAAGTAGTGACCGCTTGAAATAACTCGTGGAAATTTCAGTGATTCTAGTGGCATACAGAAAACAATACAGGAAACGATGTTAGACCATGGACGTTTAACCTTCGCACAAATTCTCATGTTTAACGGCACCCGAGATTGGTATAATCTTTATTGTTTTTCGGCCGACGTTTCGTCTGTATCGTCTTCTTCAGTACCCGAATGGTTTGGTTTGTTCTTGTAAACTGAATTGAACCTGGATCAGAATAGCAAAGGATGCTTACTGAAACCACTATCAAGAGCAGACTTTAATCCCGTGTTGTATCCACTAAATGAGGCCGATCATAAGTTGTATTGGCGGTCTTACCGCCGAAAAGGTATCTCGACTTCTAATTAGTGCAGAAAGCTTACAGCAAAAAAAGAAATGCAGTAGAAAAGTTTACTGGAGAAGGGAATTATTCCCGTTTATAACCAATGAACTGGGCAAATCAATACGACTGTTTTTGGACAGCCTCGTCTACCTCATGGACTTCCGAACCGATAACCTAAAACGTCGACTAGTGAGGAACCGCTTATACAATCACGTCTACTTGAGATAGAATTGTACCGTATGCCCATCAGGAAGAGCGGGAGATTTCATGATCCTACGGACCTCGTACCAGGTATCACGTAAAGCCTGCGGCGAACAGTGCGTTGGCAAGACAGTGCGGCCACTCAGAATCAAAGAGCATATGGAGGGGAAAAAAGTTGAAGAAAATCTAGACCGCTGGGGGCACGCCGATTGAACAGCCGTAGCAACAGCGATTTTGAAACTTAAGCAACTGGCGCAAGAAAGTCACATCGCGATGCGAAAAACAATGAAAATTTTTTTACAAGAACTAGATGACCACAAATGAGCCACAAGGATGAATGCCTGGCAATTACTAACGAACTAGCATTATATCTTTATCTTTGTCAACTTGAAACGAAGCCTTTTCTATGTTTTTGTTCCTTCTTCTTTTTTTTTGTTCATTTTGTAATAATTCATTTCTTATCATAAGTTATATTAGTGTGTGTGTGTGTGTGTGTGTGTGTGTGTGTGTGTGTGTGTGTGTGTGTGTGTGTGTGTGTGTGTGTGTGTGTGTGTGTGTG
>JARK01001340.1:0-12560 GCA_000688135.1 Ancylostoma ceylanicum | reverse complement strand
CCCCCCCCCTCCATTCGCGAAGTTGAAATTGGTGACAGTTCATCTGCGAAGGTGGTAAAGTGATGCAGGAATCAACAGCATAAGTTACCAGTGTAGTCATAGCATTCTCCTCACGACTACGATTAATAACTTCACTGACACACTCTACCCGGATAAATACCGACCGATATGACGCAACGAAAGGATACCAGCTGCAAAACTTGTCACAAATCTTGTATAATACATGGAGTGGCAGTCAATCATCCTTGCATCACAGAACACCAGCCGTCTGCTCTGCCGCGCCGCAGCACCTATACCCATGTAGGTGCTGCGGCGCGGTAGAGCACACGCCCGGTTTTCTGGGATACTAGGACGACTGACCGCCACTGTACGTATGTATTTGTCTCTGAACAGGTGGTTAGTCCGAAAAAAGAGGTCTTCACTACATACATTTGCCTAGAGATATTTTGAACCAAAGGTGCGATTCAATATTTGTAAGTACTTGGATTCATGCGCAAATGTGTATAATTTAGTAGCGAAAGTATATAAAAAGACGTGAGCCGTTTCTGTCACATACATATAATCCATTGAATAAGATGTTATTAAGCATAACAGTCGTCTTGGTAAGTTCATCATGATTTTTTTTCCAAAAGAAGGAGCTCTTATAGGAACTAATGTGAAGAGACAATTCAGGTCTTTCTGAAGCAAAATGCGGAGGCAGGTGAGTTATCGTTGAAGATTTGCTTTCGACGCTATTATAATATGACTCTTACGACAAGAACTGCAGTATCTCCACTCCAGGTTACAATTGCCCCAAAGATCTTGCCTCGACAGACGAGATGAGAGCTATTTTTCTTAACACTCGCAACGATCTTCGCAGAAACACAGCGTTTGGAAAACAGGAGAACAAAGTCGGATTCCTGGGGCCCGCGAAGAATATGTACAGTGGGCGTCAATGGCGGTGACCCGTCTGCGGCCTCGAACAGAACGCGGCGCGACCGCGCCGCTCGAGCGAGAATCCTTCCTGGGACATCAAATTATGGGGTTTTCTTGATAGTCAGTTAGTTTTCTGGTTAGTTTACATCAGATATGATGAACAACTATCAAGAAAACCCAGATAAGCCACTGCGGCGACGATTCTAACGTGAGCGGTGCGGTCGCGCCGCGTGCTTTGCGAGGCCGCAGACGGGTCACCGCCATTGACGCCCACTGTACGAGCTGGTGAGCGCCTTCTCTAGCACCAACATACTGCTCGGTTTTCATGTTTGCTAGAAAGTTAATTTCCCACTGATGATAAGCGGTCAAGAAATGAAAGTGTGATTGTACACGGGGCGACCGTAGCGCAGTGGCAAGGGGTCTCCTGCAACAGCCGAGCCCTTCGTAACCGCGGATTGGTGGATTGTAGAGTGTTGACCGAATAAAAATCGGATAAATTTAAATTGAGTTGCAATTTAAAGACCCATCCAAAAAATCGGACATTTCCAAAACACAAAGCTTCACAGCCCTTATTTTCCTCTATCCAAAGGTCAATTTGTCGATTTATTTGAAATCGAATATTCTAATATCGAACGTATCTAACATACATATTATTCGATCAGCACACCAGTAAATTGGTATATTAGGAGTTTGGGATGACTTGGTAGATCAGATGCCCGCCCTAGCCACTGTCACTGCACATACACATAAGAAGGCGCGCTGGTTAACGTAGACCATTTTGCCGTTTTGTCTTTATTCACTTAAATATAATGTAAATATGCTTTCAGCTGCTTCAGTTCAGCTTTGGAGTGACCACTAAAACTATGTATGTGATTTTTCTGCAGATCACCCAAAGCTTTGAATGCAAAAAGATTTAGGGAGGCTTTTTGATGCTTCTTTAAACTAATATGTTAGTATTTGGTTTATAACTAAAAAGTGTATAGAAAGATCATTTTCAAACGTATTCAAACAGAAAAATGTTTTGTAGAGTTGAATCGTCAAGAAGCACTCGTTGCAAATTGATACTTTATTACTGGAATGAACGAAACTGGCAACGCTTATTCTATAAACAGGGCTAAAAATAAAATTGCGTTGTGATTATAAGCGAGGCTTCTTATAATATTTGACAATTTTTTCTCAAGAATGGGACTGCGAGATGGAACGTAAAGCTCAACAAGCGATTTCCAACTGTGTTTCAGAAGCAGTGCCTGGTAGTTTCGGTCAGAACAACATAGCGTGAGTTTGAAACCTAGTCACCCATACGAACTTATGTGGTAAATAGTGCATTTTCCTTCAAGGATGTCTGGCGGAAGCCTTCCAGATGAGATTTTTGCATCCATTGCTATGAGCAATCGGCTGAATACAGTGAAGTTCTTCGGCATGAACAGTCCAATTAATGAATATGATGGAATGTTGTGTCAATTCGCAAACGTACGTAAGTTGTACAGCCAATTCTCCAGACATACGCAGCTGTGAAAATTGCTATACAGATGGCGTATTCGAAAGCCACAAAGTTGGGATGTGCCTACAAAAAATGCAGTGGAAATTTTCTCGTCACCTGCCTTTATGATAAAGCGTGAGTTTGCAATGTCTCAGCCACATAACTCAGAAATACGAGCTTGTGCAGGAGTAATTCTGGTGTTTTCGAATTCGAAAACAATCTTATGTGAGCTTCGGTTAGCTAAGGATTGTAGAATAAATTTGAAAAATAGGGAAGCACCAACACTGGTTAGGGTGCTAGAGCTTTTCCTAGGCTGGAATTCATGAAACGCTAACCACGCAAACCACCGATGGCTATTATTAGCTAACCTACCTAGCTAGCATGGTTTTGCTTGGTTATGGGTTCATGAATCCTAGCCCTTGTATATTGCACACAAAACATCAGAAAGTTTCAGTGGCACCTTGCCGGGTACCATCATGTGGGAGAAGGGAGAAGCGTGCAAGAACGACGATGACTGTAATGCCTATTCTGGCTCAATGTGCACAAATGGGCTTTGCAAGCTCGGCGCTTCCTCCACCAATGGCACTGACACTGACAAGGACAACAACGACGGCAATGATAAAGACAATGACAACAACAAGCCAATTGTCTCCTCAGGTAAAGGTGGGGAGACATCTCTTCCTGTTCATCTTCCGTATTCACAGCTTTCTTCTAATTTTTTTTTCTTTCAAAGAAAATTGTACTGGACTGGTCACCTGACAATGAGTAAATCGTCAGTCAATTCAGCATCCTGTAAAAGCGACAACTGAATGAGTGACACTGCAAGACAGAAGTTCCTCGACATGCACAACGAGTACAGGTACGTGGCACAAATGAGGAACCACATGTATCTCTTACAGAAGGTAGTTTTCAGATCACTCGTCGCCAAAGGACAAGCTAAGGACAAGCTGGGCGGCAATGCACCAAAGGCAGCGAGAATGAAGAAGATGGTTGGTTCATCATTGTTGTAGCCGAGTTGAGGTGCAGCTGTAACCGTCGCACAGATTAAACACCGTTTCATACGTAACAATTATCGGTGGCTTGCGCAGGAGCGACGCCAGTGAGCTTCTCCCAAAATCCATAGGTATCGGAATCGTTGACGCTCAGAGACGCGCAGGGCTAAATTCCTTGTGAGGTATTACGGTGATCTTAGTCATGGGAACGGAAATTGTTCGTGGATTAAGGCGCTATATGAAAATAGCTGACGGAATCAGGCTTTTCCGATTCGATCACATGTGATCGCATACTCGGAACCAGTGGCTGGACTCATGAACGTTCGCGGCAGCGCTCTTAAAGGCAGCACCCACGGAAATCCTCACTTTCGAGGTGAGTCGTTCTCCGTGTGGTCGGCTGCCAGACAATCACAATGACAGCTTGAACACAGGAAAAAGCGGCCTATCTGTGGAGATACTGCCGTGGACACAGAGCCGAGCGTGGCCATTTTGGTGTCCGCCACTCCAGTTAACGCTATTGATTTGGCATACTACGAGTGGTCTAGCCTAATGTATCATGTTGTATAAAGAATATTGTACAGTGTAGGGTACGGAATGCACACCATCCACAGGAATTTGTGACGATACGTGCGTATACCCTCAGCGGAAAACTCGTCCGCGCTGTGGACGCATGGGAAACAGCGTCTTCAATTCTCGTCTCCCGGCGTGTTTCACGCTGTTTCATCACTGCCTATGAGTTCCTCGTCCCTAAAAATCTTGAAATTCAGCGAAATCTCCAACACGAAAATTTCCGTGGGTGCTGCCTTTAAGCACTGAGTGAGCAAGCCTCCAGAGCAAAAAGTGGTATATGTATGTATCTGGCTATTATTGCTAAAAGTTAGCATCACTGATCGTTCGAAAGAAGTACACCCATTTTTGTCGGCGAATTCGTCCGAATTAGTAAAGCGCGCAAGTCAAACCAACACGGGAGTTTTCGTGAATACGGGCACGGATGTTCTTTCCCTTCAAGCCAACACGGAGGGTCAACAAAACTTTTGCATTCGCTTTGACTTGCGAAGCAATAAAATACCACGTAACACTACAGTGATCATTGTTGTCTCTGCAGTGTGTTATCTGAGTCGTGCAAGCTAGCGTATAGTTGTGTTGAAGATGCAAACTGCTCGTGGTTCTCTTATCCATCGCCTGCACTTTTTTGATCTCTAATCGAACCCCAGAATGTGGACACTCGACAGATATCGACCTTGCCTGTTGCTTGATCGCCAATAGATAGGATCAACGCCCCCAGGCTAGCCACAATAAATGCGCGCAAGACTGTCCCGGAAATCTGCGGGCAGCCTCACTAGCCTTCGACGCGTGGCATGTTCTAGGACAATAGCGAATATTTCCAAGCAATGCATTCTGAAAACATTGAGGGTCATGTATATGTTCCACAAACGGCTCTAACCGGTACTTTCGGCACCATAAATATGTATATGTGGAACCTAGATATGTTCTTATTCATCTTTTCGCTTCTGTAGATATTTATACCCGTATTGAGCTTCTAAGGTTCATAATAGACAATTTCGATATTATGCTTCCGCCATCAATTCTAATTCTTATGTATAAAACTTAAAAAGTGGTCTGTTATACAGTCAGGACTAAGGACTGTTGGGGAAATTTAAAGAAGGGGATTACTTACAAAAACTTAAAGAAAAAACTGACAAATATGGGAAACGGACGAAATATTGCAACGAGATTTTATAACACAATGAAACTATGAATCAGTATCCTGTGGTGGAAAATCAAAGAAGCGGGCTAAGATAAGCTTAGAGATGAAAAAAGGGCTAAGTATTAACAGTAAATAATTTCAAGAGAGACAGATCTCACGGTGAATATTTCACAGGTCTATGACTGTGGCATCGAAGCTACAGCCATGAAGCCTGCAAAGAGGTGCAAATTCGAACATTCTCCAAAGGAAGAGCGAAGTGAACTCGGCGAGAATGTCTACACTATCACTGCCCTAAACGTGGACAAAACGAATGTAGCCGAAATGGTAATGGACAAAGCATCAATAAATTGTCAGTTTTACCATGGTTAAAATGAATCGCTTTAGGCTAGCAAAAAATGGTTCGGTGAGCTGGAAACGTTTGGGGTTGGACAGAAGAATTATAATACTTCGACCTCGCACTCGTTAACCGACCAAAAACTCAAATTGGCCACTACACACAGGTAGCGTTTTCCGGGAAATAGTACCGAAGAGGTAGACGATTGTTATTTTCTCAAGATGGTCTGGCAGGACAGCTACAAGCTGGGACGTTACGTCGAATGGTGTACAACGCAGACATTGGCTGTGTGCCAATACAATTCAAAGTTTGTGCACCTCGCGATATTTCCCCAATTTAGTCATATCTTCCTTCCCTAAGTTGAACTTTTTTAGAGGAAATATGCTGAATTCATACATCTACGAAACCGGGAATCCATGCGCAAAGGATACAGACTGCAATTGCAATTGCACGTGTAGCAAAGAAGAAGGTCTTTGTATTGTCCAGTAAATGATGTGGCAATAAAAATTGGAAGCTTCTTCGCGGTGAGATACAAGGCCTGCAAAATTTTTGGAATTTTCAATTTTCATTGTTAGTAAAGCAAGGTGAGGTGCACAACACCATGGCCTCCCAGCCTAGTTGTGGCCAGCGAGCTTGCGAGCAGAAGCAAGCTGATGAAAGGTCCTTGAAGAAGGGGGACCAGTGGCGAGCATGTCTCATAAGCAAAACAATAAATGGGAATATAGAAGAACCTATGATAGCAATGCATGTATTGAGGAATTGTAATCAGGCTTGAAGAAGAAATAGAACAAATGGAAGAAAAGAAAGGGAACCGGAAAAGATGTTAAAAAGCAATACTCATAACACGAAGATAGTTGATGAGCATAGATAGTAGGAAATCTTCTCTATAATACCTAGCTAGGTTATTCTAACAACCCCGAAAAGGTCTTCACCTGGAATGTTTCCGGTGCTCCTCATCGCGGGGTAAAGAGGGGCGTGGCCAGGCGACTCTGATTGGCGCATTCGGGCCGCACGTCACGCCCATCTTTGAACTTGAACGGCTTCAACCCCTGGTAGATGGTGTATTTGTGGTTAGCGCCGTACGAGTTTAAGGAAAGCGCGACGGACGGCCTGAATGTGCCTATCAGAGTCGCCTGATTACGCCCCTTGTTCCCTCAAGATGATATACGGGAGGCGGTCAAGACGTACGCCGCGACGCAACCGCGCCGCACGCGCATGCTCATTAGATCCAGGTTCTTCCTTCAAAACCGACACATTGAGTGACTCCGGTGGACACTTCTTACACTTTATTTCAGCTCCTATGGCACTCATGTATCCCACCTCAGCTCAGAAAACGTGTGTATTTCTGCTCAGCGCTGCTCGTATGTTTGAAGGCTGCAGCCGCGACGCGCGCATGAATCCACCAATCACAGCTCAGCAGCGTACGTCTTGTCACGCAGCCATGATGCACACCCAAAAAATTTCAGGTCTAAACTGCTCCATAGAGGTGTAACTTTAGCTAGGGAAGTGAACTGGTGGGATTACTTGGCCTCTGATCAGAGGCACAATAAACCTGTCCTCTAGCTTCTGTAACATCGCGTTTCTAAAAGACCGGAGAGCTCCAAGCCTATTTCGTGTGTTTTGAACTTATACATCAGTTGATAGTCCGCAATTTCCTTTCAGAACACAAGCAATTTTGCTCCTCACATTCTGGTTTTCCACGTTTCCGTACTAGGCACCTAGCAGAACGTGGACCTACTCCATGCGAAGAACACTTACCAACATTTCCGAATAGTAGATGAAGAACTTGTTCGTTCTTTCGATTTGAATGGTCGTATTCGATGGGATAATAAACAAAGTATGGGATGGAGCAAGGAACACAACTGTAATATTGATAGGAAGAAGATCAAGAGCGTCAAAATGTTTCATGATACGCTGCTGAACAAAGCTCAAATCACAATAACGAAGAGTTGATAAAGTACGCGGACCCACTTCCCAATCCATGGAGCCGTAAAGTCCATGGATTGGGAAGTGGGTCACATTGATATTTGGATAGAGAAATATAAAGGGCAGTGACAAAATAAAAAAAATACAAAGAACAAACATATTATTTTTATTTCTCATTCGGACCCCCCCGAATGAAGGAGACCCCCTCTTTCCCCACCTAACCCCCCCCCTCTCCACCTCTCGCCCACTTTTTACGTCCGCCACTGGTAGAAACAGACACAAAATGGGAAGAAGAACAAAATCTGCTGACAAAAGCCAGAAGCCGAAATAATGGAAATATGAGGAGCACTTCATCTTAGAAAAAGAGGAGCTGTTGAAGTCCGAGTCAAGTGGCAGTAGCACCATGTTTCACCAATAAATTTCCCGCGTAGATCTGCCACACAGAGGCCGAGATCAATAGATCAACTGGGTTTCGCACGTCGATGCTACTGAGCCACTGTTCACGAGTAAGGATGTGAAAGGTCGCACCAGGATGAAAATCGACGAAAAAGATAAGTAAACCTATGCAAAACACACGCCAACTCACGCAGAACCCTCACATATTCCACGCAAGCCAGGTTCACAAGCAGTGTTTTGCAAGAGAGCGCATGTCCTAGACGTGGAATCTCCTGATCCTATCCGATTCTAACCTGAGCAGAACACGGTTTCTAGCTTTCCCGAAGATGTCGAGAAATTTCCTCACTAATTCTAACTCGGAAAACCAAGAAACTGCGTTTTGCATCGGGGTGCATGGGTTCTGCATTAGATAAAGCGATGAATGATTTCTGCATGGATTTCACCAACTACTAAAAACGATTGTTTAAAAAACCGTGTTTTGCATGAGATCAGTCTGGGATTGGCACCGGCAGAAGAGAACTCGAGCGCCATGCCGCAGCAGACAATCAGAGCCAGCATACAGCGCCCCTGCGTCTCTGCCCAAGAACGCCGCTCCACAGCCTCGTTCCTTGTCTACGCCGTTTGGAGTTCACTGTACACCACCGTGAGCAGGGTAGAAACTTTCACGAGAACTATTTCTGTTTCAGGCTACAACACTGGTTTTGCACATATCGAATGTGAGCGAAGCGTTGGTGGCGTGGTCGGCAGCCAATCGATACGTATCAAAATAACGACAGCTGCAGCAGGCGAAGCCGCTGTACTTCTCTAAGAGTATAGCAGCAACATAACTCCCTTCCACACTGCAACCATCCACATGAATAACTGCGGTTGTCGTCTATGCCCTGCCTGTTCGCCTGTAGGTACCCATTTTTCCCAGCACCACCAACAGCACCGCAATCACGCTTGCTACCTTATAAATCAGGTGCTCAAGTACTGGGGTGCTTTACATTAGACGTGAGCTGGCGCTGAAGGAGCCGGCTGCGAGGTCGATCACTTTTTTTCTGTTTGCGCAGGCCTCATCGTATCACTGCACGATCCCGCCACTTAGCAATGTAAACTGCTGCTAGTTGCTTTCTCATTGTGTCTTTTTGACCTGGCCATGAAATTTGTGGTGTTGCGCTTTGATGGCTCTCGGCGTACTCCGACCATGTGTTTTGAACGTAGCCTGCATTTCATTCCACGAAGATTAGAGCCAACACTTCAGACGCCGAACCGCTTCGTTTCCATCTCATAATATTCCCCAATCGCATTCGCTGCATACCATATACAGTGGGCGTCGATGATGGTGGCCTTTCCGCGGCCTCGAAAAGCACGCAACGCAGTCGCGCCGCTCACAATGAAACCGTCGCCGCAGCGGCGAATCTGGGTTTTCTTGACAGTTATGTTGTATGTTATGTCGACTGCTCAGCTTGGTAGCGTAGCAAAGGCTGTTCATTACATTTCATGTTAATTAATAAGAAAACTGACTATCAACAAAACCTCATAGTTTGATCTCCAGGAGAAGAATGCTGCTCGAGCAACGCGGTCGTGCAGTTACATTTATGTTTATTACACCTCTATATCGCAACGGAACGATTATTATCGGTCTGCATTTGCGTAAAATTCAGCAGCAGGCATTTTACCTCCAATAGTCGGTCTCCAGCTTCATGTTGCACGCTTCCTTCTTTTGCACTTGGAGATAAAGCGAACTGCCGAATATGTGGGCATACGACCCGCGCCAGCCGACGGCGTGTCGGGTCGGAGTCTTCTCTCCACTCGGGTAGCATCGCGTTGAAGCTGGTGGAGAGATGGTCGACCGCTCAGCTTGGTAGCGTAGCAAAGACTGTCCATTACATTTGATGTTAATTAATAAGAAAACTGACCATCAACAAAACCTCGTAGTTTGATCTCCCGGAGAGGAATGCTGCTCGAGCAACGCGGTCGCGCAGCGTGCATTTCGAGGCCGCGGAAAGGCCACCGCCATTGACGCTCCCTGTACACACTATTAGCAGCCAGTCAATTCCTCATTCTTAATTTATTTTACTAGTTTTATCTATTTCTTCTTCTAATTATTCTGTCCTTAGATTAAAGAAAGGTTCTGTAATTAGGCAGTGAGGTGGCGTGATGACTAATCTGACACAGCTCAGTTCTTTACGAAGGTGACTACAAAATCGCAATTCGCAGTATATTTATTTGTTTATTTTAATCGTTTCTAATATTTTATGAGATTTTAGAAATATGAGATAAATATGAAAGTGACTCGCTCACTTCGGCTTGGGGGGGGGGCTGTGAATTTCGGGTCACATGTGATAGTTCTAAAACACAACCGCTATTTTTATATGCATATCGTAATCAATGGAAATATAATAAACTAGACGGTATGCCCGGCTTCGCTCGAGTATTTCATTTCTCCCGGCAGTTTAACGCTGATAACGACAACTATTAAACCCAATGACCCCTTCATTGTGCTCGTCATTTTCATGATCAGCCCAGCAATGCTTTTTCATTCACCTCTGTTAAAAAATAGGAACAGTTGTTTTGTTGGTAAATTCTCCTGAAATCCTTGCTACATATATTCACGTTCAGTGTGTTGGAGAACCCTAGTGGACGTGCTCTTAATTATCACTAAGTGAAGGCAGAAAAGTCGACAGAATCGAAAACTATGTTTTCGTGGAATGTGATTGTCATATTCGTAATCGGCGTATTGAAGAACCCCAATAGGCATGTTCTCACCGACCCGTAGGCAAAAATAGCGAAAAATCAATAAAATCGATAAATCAATACTTGGTACAAAATGGTTGTCATATTCGTGTTCAGNTAGGTTCAGATCATCTTTTCGGTCAATCCTTTTCTTAATAACCCCACGCATATTTCAGGTGTTGGCAGTCCACTTCTGGATTTGGGTTTAACGTCTCCTTCCTCTTTTCATTGCATCAAAACCTTCTGGACGCTTCCTAGAGGAACTCCGAGCTTCGAAGAAATTGCTGTGTTCCTCATCCCAATTTCTGCCGTCCGCGCAATCACGTCACGACATGGGCAAACCTTCGTCATAGCTTCGAGAACAGATTTCCCTCCCAAAATTCAATATTAGGGAACAAATAAATATTTGAGAATGGAAAAGTATGCACGATTACTTCATACAATAAATAAAACGGAGTCAAATGTCACGCGCACGTATTTATTCGCCGTATTTATCCGCCACCCAAGTGCCGCCGCGTCATGACCTCCCTATGCCTGCTGTTCTTGGGCTCACGGGGCTTTGTTAAAGAGATCCGTGAGCACGTAATTGGCTACTTTCTTAAACATTAGTAAAAAAAATTCATATCTTGTTCCAGATGCGCAGAGCGTTGCTTTTACTCTACCGACAATACTGGCGATCCCACTACCCGCTACTCCCTTTGAGGAAATGATGGTCCTTAAACTGTGTCTCGTTCATTCTCGGAGTGGAGGGGTTAACAGATTCTGAGCCAGCTCAACGCGCTGATTTCAGCGATATACGTGAAAACCCCAGTTTGGCCAGAAAACCTTTTTACGGGGATCGGCTGATTGTAGTGTGTACCAGTACGTAGTCCGCTTTTGATGTGCAACTCGAGGACGACCAATGAGATGGAACACTCCCTTCGGCACAAAAACAACTGTAGAACCGCGACGACTTCACTTTGTCGGGGGCTTGATCGATTATATTACGTCACATCGCTATTCCTTGCCTCTGTATATATAAAAGTGAAAGTTTGTGTGTTTGTGTTTGTGTGTGTTTGTATGTGTGTATGTTCCGAATAGAAATCGCGGAGAGTGAACCAATCTGGACCAAATTCCGCATGCAGGTCCAGGACGGGCCGGCGGAGGTTATAGGCCATTTTACGCCGGGAACTATTGATTGATTTATCGATTATATCCATTTTATCGATTTTTCGACGATTTTGCTCAGGGACTGACGAGGACTTGCCCACTCGGGTCCCTTAGTATGCTGAACACGAATATGACAACCATTTTGCAACAAGTTATCGATTTATTGATTTTATCGATTTTTCCCACTTTTGCTCAGGGACTGGCGAGGACATACTTACTGGAGTTCTCCAATGTGCTTACACAAATATGACAACCATTTTAGCTGAGAGTATCGATTTATTGATTTTATCGACTTTTTCCACCTTTGCTTGGGGATGGGCAAGGACGTCTCTATTGGAGTCCTACAGTGTGCTAAACGAGAATATGACGACTCTTTTCACAAAGTTATTAATTAGTTGGTTTTGTCGACTTCTCTCACTTTCGAGAGGGTCATCACCGAAATGGTGATTACTCCAAGTCGATGTACCTATTTGTATCCTCATTATCGATGAGCGTGAAAAGCCTGCATACCCGGCTTCGCTCGGGAGTTTTACTACCCCAGGCCCTTCACGCTCATGCGGATAATCAGGATACAAATATGTACATCGATTTGAAGTAATCATCGTTTCGGTGATCACCCCTTGAAAGTGAGAAAAGTCGATAAAACCAATTAATTGATAATTTCGTGAAGAGAGTCGTCATATTCTTGATCAGCACATTGAAGAACCCCAGTAGACATGCCCCCCCCCGTCTCCGAGCGAAAATGGAAAAGATCGATAAAATCAATAAATCGATACCCTCACCCAAAACGATTGTCATATTCTTGCTCAGCACATTGGAGAACCCCAGTAGACATGTCCTCGTCCGTCCCCGAGCGAAAGTGGAAAAGATCGATAAAATCAATAAATCGATACCCTCACCCAAAACGGTTGTCATATTCTTGCTCAGCACATTGGAGAACCC
>JARK01001339.1:4472471-4490178 GCA_000688135.1 Ancylostoma ceylanicum | reverse complement strand
ACACAGGATTCCACTCTTTGTCTAGATTCATTTGCTGTGGAAATATCTCGTTAAGTTTCTCCATCCAATTTAGCCTGAATTGGCCGGTTTTTGCAGTGCCTCACTGCAACTTTGTGAGACTTACCTCATCAAACCCATGGCGGCATGAAATGTCATGTACACGACAATCTACTCTGATAACAGGGCAAGGCAAACACAGCAGAGCCTGCTGAGCCACGCCCCCAGGAAATGGAAGGCAGACATTGCTGCATGATCAAGAATTGCTGCGTTCCTAGTTTTGAGAGCAGCAAAGCCTGTGTTTCTTCTGCGTTGAGGGGGCAGCTTGCTGCCCGGTCAACCACGGTTCCGTTGAACCTGCGTTCTACCCCCTCATGTTCTGCGTTTATCCCCCTCATTGTCATGTGATGTCCTGCTCTCTGGGAGGTGTATTTAAGCCGGTCGTTGAGCGTCAGAGCTCAGTCGTGTCTCCGCTTCGGCGGAGACTAGGCGAGCTCTCTCCTCCACATCGTCGGCCGAGAAAATCCGCACTAAATTCTCGCTGACTGTTTCCAAATCGACTAGTCCCTAAGCATACCAGCGTTTAAAGACTTTTGAAGCAAGAAAATAAGGCATGTTCTCTGGCACACGCCACTCCGCTCTTGGAGTCGAGTGTTAACGTCAGGTACAACATGAATACAGCATGTGGGTTTTAGTGGCCTTTTTTGTAGTGCTTGCTGACATCGAGGATTTCACTCATATTATCTGATGATGCATTCATTGGTGAGCGTTGAAGTCACACCACGATTTTCCTGGCTTAATTTTGCATTACTGTAGAGATTCATGGAAAAAGTGGGAGGTTTCTTTTTTGATGCAACTTTGGCGATATCAAAAGTTTGACAAAAAATGTTTGTTGAATTTCGGTGATCAGGACAGACCACCGACTTCAGGATTGCAGAAGTGGGGTTCAGATAGGATCGACGTATAGCAGTGCTATACAAATTCATTTGTGATTGTATTTCTATTGACAGGGCGTGCACCACTTCATTTCCCGCCAGGATCACGACTCGGAGCACCCTTCACGTCTAACCCGCAGCCTCTCAATGTCACCCCTACAAGCTAGCACGCCTGTTTTTGCAATTTAGAAACCATGAGGAACTTAGATGGCATAATTGCTGACGGGATCCATGGCAGTAGACACCAATCACATCACCTACACAGCCTCACAGAAACAATTTTCTCCGGCTTTGCATCTAACTTCGCGATAGCCATGAACAACTTTGTCAGCGCAATAAGGGATTGACTATTTGGAGTAGTTATCAGCAAAGCAGAACCTAAGAAATGCTAATTTGCAGGCATCTCCTCGCTTTATAATGATAAAAAGCCTTTCCAAGGGTGGGCGTAAATTTTTGAACCGCCGCGCTCCTCCGTCAAAAACGAGTACAAAACTAGAGGATCACTAAGAAAAGACCTAGCAAGAGTTTACGGGGGCTTTCAAGCACGCCGAAAACGATAAAAACTCCATTTCTCGGGAAATTTTGATCCTCGTCTGAAACGGCGAATTTCTAGGGTGGGCGCATTGTATTACAGTTTGACCTGCATCCTTCAAGCTTCTTTGCCAAACAAATAATTTTTTCAAAATAAATTGTGTAAAATTGGGGATTTTTAGCTTTATTTATTTATTTATTTATTTATTTATTTATTTATTTATTTATTTATTTATTTATTTATTTATTTATTTATTTTAATACGTCTAACGACGTGCTATAACGAGGGACAAAGAAAAAAGGAGGACAATAACATCCAATCCCGATTAGAACAGAACAAACTAAACATACAAAGGAGCTGAACACCGGAAACTTCTAGCTAGCTGGTTTAACAAATGCTCAAAAAATTGCAAATTGCACCCTCAAATGCCTTATGAACCGATCCTCTGTCGATGCCTACCAAGGTATGACGTTCAGAGAGGGCCCAATATCTTGACAGGGAGTTCGACACGAAGCCTAGCGCAGTACCCGCATCAGCCGGCTGTGATGCCCTTTGTGCCACGTAGGGGGTCATGGGAGCTAGCCGGAACTTCGGCACACGGGTATACCGGCCACCCTCGTTGAACCGGCAGGCTGGGTAACAGGCATGACGCTTTGAGTACCAGCTCACCTGCCGAGAAAAGCGATGAATCATAAAGAATATACCATAGCTGGCACCAACATATCAAATCATTGGCCGTCAAAATAGACACTAGAGTTATAAAGAAGCAACAATGCCATAGTTCGTTTTTGATCAAGGTGAAACTTTACCCCTAGAAGCTTCCGGACCAAAAGAACCAATGTCTAGATGAGAAAAGACAAAAAAAAAAACAAAAGTAAACACTAAAAATCACAGTCTTTGATATAACAGACTATTAAGCTGGTTAACATCGCAAACATCAATGGTTTCTAGAAGATCCAGCTGTATCAGTGCTTTCTTGAAACTAGAAGTCATATTAAAATCGAACAAAAACAACGGAAGCTTGTTTAACCATCTCGATGTCCGAGCAAAAAACGACTGCAATGAAACTGACGCTCGAAGCCATTCCTAAGCATATAAACGTTAAGGCTAGGCCTACGTGGATGACTAGGCTTGAAAATCCAGTACCTATGAGCAGCAAGCCGAGACTTTCCTTTTAGTATTTTGAAAGCTGTGCAAATGTCGGAGACCACTCTTCTATAGCGTATGCTTTTAAGACCTAATTCACGAAGTCTAACACTATAAGGTGGAAGACTTACGGATAATTAGGGTCAGGCAAAGCTCTGTAATAAAGCATGCGGGTGAAAACTTTCTGCACTCTTTCCACTTCATCAACATGCTTTTTCAGCTCAGGACTCCAAACCTCTGAACAATATTCCAGTAAAGGAAGAATGTAAGCCTTATACAGCTTTAACCAGATCATTATGTCAGAGGTCTTAACATTTCTAAACAAAGCGAAAAGAGTGCGAAAAGCTCTGGTAACCACAACTTCAATATGCGACTCCCAAGAAAGGCTTTCCGATACATGTAAACCAAGATCACGAACCTCAGTTCTCCTGCTCAGCGAATCTTTTCTACATATTATCATCAGAAGTTCTAGCCCCTAGTGTGCATATGTGAGTCTTATCAAGGTTTAATTTCAACCTCCACTCATGACACCAAGAACTCATAAGCTTCGTTACCATAGTTAGCTCGTGCCTAACTAAGTCAGCATTTGAACTATCATAAGCCGCGTGCACTTTTTCATCATCAGCAAAAGCTCTCACAGTGATATTGGGGGGAGACCGTAAGTGTTTTTGGTGAATCATGAGTATAGATCAAAAAAAGGATAGGGGATAGAACCCCTCCTTGAGGGACTCCTGACGGACACGAATGTAAATCGGAGTATTGTTGATTGAATTTGACACAGAAGGATCGATCCTTCAGGTAGGAACCAAACCATTCCAGCGTTGGGGATCGAATTCCAAAACTTTGAAGCCTTGCCAGCAAACAGTTGTAGTCTACAGTATCGAACGCTTTACTGAGATCAAAATAGATCACATCCACTGCTTTTCGCAAACTAAGAACATTGATCCAGTCAAAAGAGCAATCCAATAGCTGAGCACCGGTAGATGAAGATTCCAGGAAACCAAACTGCTCGTGAGGTATGAGTTGATATTTATCAAGCCAATCAAGTAATTTTTCCCTAATAATTTTTTCAAGGACTTTACAGGGCGTAGGTGTAATACTGATTGGGCGGAAGTCTTCAACACGACATGCATCTGCTTTCTTGGGAATGGCAGTAACAATTTATTTTTTCACGAAAGAGGAACTTCACAAAGCATAATGGACAAATTGAATATATGGGCAAGTGAGACAGCAAGTTTCGATGCAAACATTTTATAAAAGATTGATGGAATTTCATCGGATGGTAACGAGGAAGAACACTTCAGATTTCTCAAATACTTGACAAGTTGGGAAGGGTACATTACATCCATGGAAAAACAAGCACTGCACAATGAAGGAACTGATGGGAAGGTTTTATTGGATGTGGTTTACACGGACGCAAAGAAGCGGCTCAATAGATTTGCTTTCAAATATTTCGTATATATATTGAAGACTCCCGTTCTTTATATGTTTATTGGTGAGCTTTCGGCATTAATGCCTTTCTCAAACCTAAACATTAGCGACAATCGGCTTCTCATCACAAGCTAACAAGCAAGCATACAAACAATAACAGTACCAAATGGTTGATAATCGTCAAGTCTTTCGACTTCGGGACCAGTGGTGAATGTTACCTATATTCGATAGCTTAGCTAACAAGTTGTTGTGGCTGATGGCTTTGTGCCAGAAGGTGACTCTGTTATCGGCAGGCAGGAGACCGATGATCTCCCTAGGTGGCGTGGAGATCTCCCGTCCGGATAGATCGCAAGGAAGTGCAATGGCGGGAAACAGAGGTGTGTATAAGGCCGTCGTTTGGGGCCTTTGGTATGTTCGAGTGGAGTCAGCCGAGCAGCCGCAGCCGCCCTCAGCCTTGTGTATTCTACTAATAAACACTGTATTCTGGAAGGTGTTACTGCAGAAGTAACTGGAGATACCCTCGCGAGTAAGAGAGGGTTGGTAGAGAGAAAGAGTCGCAGAAGAGACTCTAGAGCTAGAGAGAAAGATTGTGTTCCCGGAGACAGGCGGGGACACAACACAAGTGAACACATTCTAACATGAGAAACAATTGATAGCCTCACTCCTACGCTGTTACTTGAGAATGAGACTACCGCGGAAATGCTAGAGATAGGGGGGCGCTTATATTTCTAATCAAGCAATCAACCGCAGCACCTCCCGCAACTCCTCCTTGTTGTTGATTTGCGGGTTATGCCTCTTTATTTCCACCGCCTCCATGATTTTCCTTTCTAAAGTTTTTGTGAGATGCCGGTGAAGGACGGTTACTTTCAAAGTCGGAGCACGCTCGGTTGTGTGCTTCAAGGTGCGATGCCTTGAAAAACTCTCCGACGGGTAGGAAGAAGGATTGGTCAATGCCCTGCGGTGTTCATCAAATCTTCTCCATAGTGGCCTCATAGTCTCCCCCACGTACTTCTCCCCGCAACCTTCACACTCGATGAGATATACCGTACCCCGCAGTTGACATATTTTCTCTCTGATACAGTACTGACAGTCTTCCTGGGGGCATTTTTCTTCGTACATGCGGGTTGAAGTCAAGAGATGCTTAGTGTCGATGGTGGGTGAAACATGAGTCTAATGGGTAATCTCGATTATTTCACCACTTCGTTTACTGCGCGTGCCGGCCGCTCTCCCACGTAAGGAAGGATAAGTGGAATCCCATCCTGTGTTGAGTGTGGGTGCCATGTAGCGATTGTGGCAGGATTCCAGTTATATCCATTCTCTTCAAGTATGCGAGCTATCGTTGGTTCTACTGTCGAATCTATAGCTGTGCACAAGTTGTCCTTCGTCCTGATCAGATTTCTGACCACGTTCGCCTCAGTCACAGTGATTTGGAGATTTGCTTTCTCCAAATCACTGTGACTGACACGCCCCATACCATCGATCAAGGTGTTAACTATTTTCTTTCTTTTCAAAATATTTCTAATGTGACCGTATAAGTCCTTCATATTATTTGAACTCGCCATTTTCCGCTCCTTATAGGCTAGAAAACGCTTGAGGTGAAAGTTGAAATTATCACATGTAGTTTTATATTGTGCAGAACCGAGTGGGTTTTCTAGCTCTTCAAACAGTCTTTGCTTTTGAAAGTAGAGGTTGCATATATGTTTGGGGTATTTCATGAAATTGGGCTCGACCCTTTTGGTTGGGACGAAGCGCCTAATGAGATCAACCAAATCGTAAACCTTTCGTACACATCGTCGATAGATTCATAGGCATCAAAAGCACGGAGCCAATCAATACGTGCAAGTTCATCGGCAATTGATTTAGAATGGGCACGGGCGAAATCATATTGTGGAAAACTTCTACCAAATCTGAGCGAATGTTCGAGTGTGAAAGATACAATTCTATGGTCGGAATTGCCTAATGGTGATAGGGGACAAACATTATGAATGAGGTCTCTGGGACCCAGTATTACATCCAAGACAGAATTTCCACAAGTAGGGAAATCAACAAACTGCTCTAGAGACAAAGATGAGAACAGGTTTAGAAACTGCTGCGCACGAACATTATTCGACACCATGTTTTTCCAGTCAATATCTAAATTCAAATCACCCAATATACACACTTGATTAGGGACGGAATTTAAATCGGAGAGAAGCTCTAGAAGCTGCGTGTCATTATTTGCATTATGGTTTGGTGGGCGGTAGACAAGTACAAAGCGACAAGGCTCAAAATGGTTCAGGTTTATGTCAAGGCAAAGAACATCCGCAACAAGGTTTTGTGCATTAAAATCAACCTTCTTTACATTAAACACTGAATGCACTATGGCACACACACCGCCACCTCTTCTTTTGGACCTGTCTTTTCGAAAAACGTTGTAAGGCAAATCAGCAACAATCTCGGAGTCCGCGATATTTTTATTGAGCCACGTCTCGATCAGAAAAATGACATACGGTTCGAGCATGGATAAAATGTAATGAAGGTTGGAAATCTTGTTCGTAATACTAGGGGCATTTAGCAACAAGGAGGTGAAATTCTTCAAACCAGGCTCATTTAGACGTTTTTTTTACCCGCAGTACTACGAATGGCAGGAATATCGCTAGCTCTCACAACCTCATTTTTATACACGACAAAAACACGTTCATCATTAAGGTGTAATCTATTTAACTCACGTGCTTCATCACGAAGTTTCTGCTCTTTCTTCCCCTCCTCCAATGACATTGATCTCCGGATGTACACGCCCTTGAATTGGGGCGGCGTCCTCAGATTTTTAGCCCTCTTCAACACATCATAATAGGGTCGATGACAGGGGAAAACGCACTTAACTAGACGTGGCCTATTGTCGATTGGTCTACCTAGTCGATAAACCTCGACCGGGCGCACGTCTATGTCAAGTGCGTCCAGAATCGCAAAAACCGTTTTATCAGTGGAATTCGTGCGCTCAGAAAGTGGAGTACTAATATCACCTTCCGGTATACCACAAAAGAGCACTGATCTTGATCGCTTTTCGGCTTCCACAATCTCGCTCGGGTTAAGAGTCAAGAGAGTTACCAGTTCGTCAAGTAGGGGTAGCGCTTCTGGGGCCTCCGCCTGTAAAATAGAATGGAGTCGTGAAAGCACATTGTCACAATCAGTATTGTTAAAACTAGCTTTGGGGACAGAAGGAGACGTTACTTTTCTTCTCTTCAGGATATTAGATTGCAACATGATGGGTACAAAAGGGATCAATAAAAAGACGACCGCTCACCGTCGGCCCACAAACTTTGCTTTGCCGACTCATAGAAACCGAAGCTATCGAGGGGTGAAATTAGTGACGTAGCTATTAGTATAGTAAAGAGCAGCGTATGCTCACTAGTAATTGAAAATATTCTGATATTAGTCGATAAAGTTGCTGGATAAAGTTATGATAAAAACAAAAAGGAGATTAAAAAACTCGGCAGGACTTCAACCTAATACATACATACATATGGTTTATATACCTAGCGCCCCTACGGGACGCTAGAAAGTGGGGTGGGGCAGCCACTTGAAGTTCGTGTGAAATATTCACATTTTCGGAATCCTCAGAAAATTAGGAAACAAGCGAAAATCATTAACTGTGCCCAAATACAAAACCTTATCTATGAAATGCGCATATTCTGCCATTCTGGCAGGCCAGCTAATGTCGGGCTTCAATCTTGATGGTGGCCCTGATCGAAAATTCTTCATCACATAAGGTCATCTCTGGTCGCTGCACACCGGCGGTTTCCGCCTGAATTCCTGGGAAACTCTGCCTAAACTGCTCGGAAAAGTGTGAGGAATCCCCCAGGAATTTAGGCGCAATTTACAGGAAACTTGGGAAAATTGAGGCGGAATTTACAAGAACTCAGGTGAAAACGCGCAAATGCGCGATCAAATGCGATCAACGGATGGAGATGATGGAGCACGATCAAGCTTCACCGGTAACGCCACCTTCTCCTGCCGTTACAATTGAAAATCTGCCCAACGTGGTTCAACACGTTGCTGCAGTGGAATAGAGCACCACAGCAATGGCAAAGCTCATCTAGAATCACCTACAGGCTATTCAGAAAAGAGTCGGTGTTGGCGTATTCCTACGTGGAAGGCACCACGGTGATCTTGACAAATCACGCACGTTTTATCCTGTCAGTCGCAGTGATATTTGGCTGCCTAACATGTTAAAACAATCCCGGAAGTGATGTGGGATTACGTGGAACACATGCGTTCAAGCGGTGCGAAACCGATTCCTTGGTGAATTGCCTGTAATCAGCTCGCTTATCTGTAGGAGCTGTTGCTTCGTATTACAGCGAGGTGGTTTTTGTGCCTTCAAAGGCAGGGGACCACCTCGTTCCCCATCTCGACGATATCAGCAGATTCTTGACCTCCTCGCCACGCTGATTCCAACAATATACAGCAAAAATCACAGAAGTGACAAAAACCCTGTTCTTGACAGGGTCAAAGTATCCGCTTTTTGGAGCAGGGGCGGATCCGCTCCGAAAGCGGGTACTTGGGGCCGGCTGCCTGCCACGGCAACAACGTCGGGTGAACACGTCTTGTCCTGTCCGGTCGATGAGATCAACGGTGATACACGTCTTTGCACGCAAATTTGCTCCAGCAGACTGGTACAAACTCCGTCACGGAAAACAGGTTCAGAGACCACACTGGGACATTTCAAGTACATTGCCGGAATCAGCGCATCGAGGAGGTTCGGAATATGTTAATAACTCGAAAACGATATGAGGTTGCAGTCTGCCTTTAACATTGGTAAATTCAATAAGCTTTCAAATTGATTCTGATTTTGTCATAAGATGCACAAACGAGTTCAATGGGGTACATCCATGAACCGATATCAGTGAAAGCGAAATAGAACGTGGAATTTCTTTAATATTTTTTGCTTTTATTTTTATTTTGTTTTTCGTCGCGTTCTGTTTATTCTTCCTCCTTCAAAAGCAACGGTCTGAGCCGAATCCGTATCGCACCTGCTAGCAGACGCAAATTCGACCTATCACGTCCTTTTAGAGGAAAAAGTATAAACAGGAAACGATGCGAATTCACGACGTCGCATCGTGAAAATAACCGCAAACCACCACTGCGCAACCACAAGTTGTGTATGCATCCATGCAGGACCCGGCGCTTTTGAACAGTTTACTTCTACGCGGCGGTAGAGTCGCGACGAAGTATGAACACAGCTTCACCTGTGGCGCTGCACATTTTGTGGTCATCGTCGCAATGTTGCGCCTGCGAAGAATTACAAACAGCTTTGAAGAGATCTAGCAAAAAGTTGGACCAATTCTCGCATGATCTAGTACCTTCCCAGTTCACCCGAAATTTAGGAGGAGTTTAGGCGGAAACCGGCGGTCGACCTAATTTAACGGGAATTTACCGGGAATTTAAGCGAGACGCGCCGGTGGTTGTGAAAGTGCACGGTTTACACGAGATTTAGTCAGAATTTACTCGGAAACCGGCGGAACATTCTGAAAAACACGATTTACACGGTGTTTCCCAGCAAACGATGCGGAAACCGCCGGTGTACAATCACCAGAGATGTAAATTAACTCTCCGGTGTAATTATTGATAATTATTAGTTCTAACAATATCAACCCTTTTAGATATGTACTCTTCAACTGTCCATGAAATATATTGTTCTGTCATGGACAGATATAAGCCACTATATCACAGTTGGTGGACAGAGTTTATTGCGGCGGTCGCGTCGCGGAGACTGGAGCGCGGCGATCGTCATTGGCTTGTGTTTTTCGTTCGCCTTGTTCGGTTTCATTGCAGGATTCACTCTTTACCAACCAAAAGCAGATGTTATAGTTTTTCACAGTGACACTCTGAATAGTTTACGTGATTGTTGTTGTAGAATAGTTCTTCAACGGCCATTTTCACTTGCTTATTTTGCAGTTAAATAAAATTGAGTCCTTACACCAAGTCTGCACTTTTACATTTGACTCTGCATGAAAATGTAGGACAATTAGCCATAGATACAAACATAATACAGACGTGCTGTGAAAACCTACACTTAAACTGCACGATCAACATGTGAAAATAGACGTAGAACAACTCCTCTACAATAACAATCACATACTACGGCGGACAAACTATTCAGAATTTATTTATTTGTTTATTTAATATACGCCAAGATAAGGCGTGCTAAACACATCATCTTAACTTCACAGAAAAAAACAGGCGAAAAGGTGAAAGAAAGACAAACCACAAGAAATCATTGAACCACGAAGGAAAGCAAACGAAGAAAAAGTGAACTCAAGGGCTTGTTTCCACGCTACTTCGCGAGTCTCCTTTCATAACTGATTAATTCTGATCTGACTAGTACTGAATTCTCCCGGTCAGGCCGGAGAGGCGCAGCAAAGTTTACATGCCATGGCGCAATCCTGTTAGGTGAGTATATCCCATAAGGTTCTGTTTATCACCCATTCACTTGAAAAAAGAATAAAAGAATGACCAGCGAGCCCGGTGCCAGAGGCTAGCTGATCCTGACCCCTAAAAAAGTCTTATGACAGTACCTTTCATGGAATATACCTCTAAGTAATATTATAAAAAGGATAGAGAGAAGGCTCAAGTTTCGAGCTACCGGATGAGATTTGCCAAGAAAGAAAGTGACGGTACGATCAGGTAAATGAAGGTGTCGGAGAATTTGCAGAGTAGCGCAGAAATGCGTGCCAACTGTCACTGTCAAGAATGTCACTGTGAGAAAATGAAACATCTTCTTCAGGTTGGCAAAGCATGAATGCTGCTTGAAACCGTACAAGGCAAACGAAAAACAAAAGGCCGTGACGGTTACCGTGCTCCAATGCGAAGTCGCGACGCGGCCGCCCCAACAAACTTTGTCCACCAACTGTGATATGTATAGTGGCTTAATGGACAGATACCGTTGTTCACGATAGGTACTTGTAAACCGCCAGGTCATGCTTATGATAGCACTTGTGTAGATACCCCTGGCGGTTATTACTTTGAAGTAGGTATCTGTTGTGCAGATATGAGCATCTAGGGCAACTCCACCCACATCTTTCGCATAAAAGGCCCTGGATGCTCAGATCTATATTCGTCTCATTCGTAAGAATCGTCAGCGTAAACATAGCTGTGGTCTGAGTCAGGGAACCCTTCGTGGCGTGAACTGACCAGACGTAAACCGGCTTCGACTTATTCGTGACTGTATCCACTCAGGGAAGCCTTCGTGGCGTGAACTGAGGCGGATTTAAACTGTAAGCAATAAACAGTTATAACCAGTCATTCTATAAAACCCAGTGGTCCCACCAAATTGGTGCATCGGCCATTGGTGTATCACTTTCTCGGCGTCCCAAGAACCCAGAAAGTTGATCAAGAAGACCCGCGTGGCAGGAAGGCTCTACACGGCCACTCTGGCGACACTCCTGGTCGACTACCTAGTCTACCCAGTAGCTCGACTCAGCTTTTGTGCCATCCACAAGGCACATTAGCTAACTGTCAGCCCAGTCTGACAAATTCTATCCGCTGCACGTACTACGGTACTCAGCGAGGACTCGGTGCTCCCTCACAGGGACCCAGTCTTGCTTTGCTCAGCCACATCGCTGCTGACAAGCAATCCCTTTGAGACTATCTGGTCCAGCCGATAGTCTATAACCAAGGGAATCTCTGACTATTTGGTCCATCCAATAGTCAGTCCTTGTGCCACCAGACAAGGCACATCAGGCAGCTGTCAGCACACTTGACAGCTCCCATCCGCTGCGCGTACTACGGTACCCAGCGACGACTTGGTGCTCCTTCATAAGGACCCAATTTTCGCTCCGCTCAGCTACTTCATTGCTGACAGCGAATCCTTGTGGACTATCTGGTCTATCCAATAGCTCAAATCAAGGAAACCAGCTGACTATCTGGTCTACCCAATAGTCCAGCTCCTGTGCCATACACCCGGCATACGAATCAGCTGTCACTCTAGCTGACAGCTACAACACAGCTGCGCGTACTACCGTACCCAGCACCGTCTCTGTCGCTCCGTGAGCCAGAGCCAGCCGCTCTCAGCCGCCTCAAGTGCTGACAGCGGACACTGCTGACTATCTGATCATCCAATAGTTCAGCTCTTGTGTCATCCACACGACACAACCAGCTGTCAGTACAGCCGACAGCTTCAACTGCTGAGCGTAGTACAGTACCCAGCAAATCTTCTGCTGCCAGAAAGAGCCAGCGCACTCACTGCCAGGTGCATTTCTCTCGTATAGAGAAGAAGTTAGCAGCCACAATTGGCCTACACCCTATACACACACACGCCTACACCCCACACAAAGAAAAAATGACTGAGCTCGCCGGATTCAAAACACGAAACATCGATTCAAAACACATCTCTATGGCTTGCAGAACATTAAATGCACTCCAAACTAAAGTGCAAACAATAGACGAAACATTCGAGTTCCCAACCACAGCAACCGAATGCACCATCTTCATCGCAGAAAAAATGGCAGAAATCGATGAGGTCAAGCTATGTGTAGCAGACGTGCTCGAAAACTTGAAAAGTCAGATTGAAGTTGCAATGACCAGCACTATGACAAGGAAAGAGCAATCAGAGAGGGAGAGACTAATGAATGAGCTCGATGTCTTCCTCAACACAGAAGCAAATGAGATGGAGATCATGGCAATCCAGGAAAACTCGTCTGAAGTTCAGGATTCAAGAACTGGAAAAACAATCTAGCCTCATCCAAGCACGACCCAGTACGTCTGCTTCAACATCGGTTATGGATACAGACTCCGATAGCCTCACGTCATCTAGCCGACACGTCGAGAACAAAATGCGGTTGCCACAACTCGAAGTGCCCGTGTTTTCTGGGAGTTACAAAGACTACCCAACATCCTGGACGATCTACAACTCACTCATACACAGCAATCCGCAACTTACCAATACGGACAAGTTCCTTTTCCTGCGACAAGCTCTTAAGGGACCAGCTGCTACACTCCTCGGCAATATGCCAGTGATAGGAGAGAAATATGAAAAGGCAGTCAAGCCCCTGGACAAGCGATTCAACAAGTCAGGATGCATTGTGGATTTGCTCATCACAGAACTCGAACAGAACTCGAGAAGCTTCCTCAAACTCAGAGCAATGCAGGCAGTTGGCGACAAACGCTAACAGCTCCGACTGAAAAGCTCACCCACAATGAGTGTTCCGGAGTACCACTGGACAACAACGAATGTGGAAACGACTTAATCTTTCGAAATTTCCTGATGCAATGAGCAAGAAGAACAGGAAGAGGGCATACCATTTTCAACTGACGAAATCTCCTCGAAAATGCGACTGCAATGAAGGAAACAATCGCCCTAACGACGGATGCATTTCAGGATCGCTTCACTTTGAGCCATCCCAGACATCACCATACGAAAGAAGGACACTCTGACCAAAGGAAGAGAACAAGCTTCCTTTGTGTTTGTGGCAGTCCTGCTCACACCATAATGCAGTGTCCCACCTTCAAAACAGCCAAAACACGTCGGAAAGAGGCGGGAAGACGCAAACTGTGCTGGAAATGCTTCAGAAGCAATCACTAATCCAGCGAGTGTAGTATTCTTGGACCATGTCCAAAAAGCAACAAAGATCATCATTCTGCACTGTCCAGGGCTGAACGTCCTACAAACAACACCGCAGTGCCGGCATCACGCCCCTTTCAACCACGGACACCGATTCCGAACCGATTCTCTACTGGAAGAGCAAGGCCTTCCCAGAATGCCGAGATCTGTCACGAAACAGAAAAACCCTCCAAGGAATCGGAAAAGCAGTTCGTGCTCATGACAGCTACAGCTCTTGCGTTCAACATGAACGAAATTTCGACGAAATGAAGTTTTTGAAATTGAAATGAAATTTCGAAACGAAACATGAACGACATTTCGTTCACACCGTATCTGGACGTTTCCCACATTGTTGAGCTGAAGCGCACCGTACTCCATCAACAACCCCGTAGCCTAGTCTTTTCTACGCTATTGATCTCCGGCGCACTATTTTCATCAAAGGGTTTACCATAATGCTAAGTGCTGACTCACTTCTCTGGACTCACATCATTCCTACGCCTACAGCCGCGATCGGGCGTCCGTGGGCCGCACAGCACCGCCGCGATCGGGCGTCCGTGGGCCGCACAGCACCGCATGGCGATAATCCTGCTCTGTACATTATGCGCCTGAAAACTCGTAAACACTGTCTCACTCGTAGGCCGCGGGACCAGCGAAGGGCGCTGGTCCCACCGCGAAATCCTGAGAGCTCTGTCTAATTCTCTCGCTTTTATTATTGGCGACTGTATCCAACATTATCGTGACCATCGGAGCCAGCTAAAGATGGGTCCCACCGCTGCTTCAACCACAACGCACTTATGATGAAACATCGGCCGACTGTCTCGCCAGCTTCGCCTCATCCATCAGCAGTGTCCATGATCGGGCACATCATGAAAGGATAGGATCACTCGCCTGTCCCCCCCACGTCTGCGCTCTAGAACATTTTCTTGCACTACCAGGATTTATATAAGAGGATACATAATAATACACAATAATACATATATAATATAATATCATAATATAATATATATATATATATATATAATAATATACATATAATACATAATAATTCATATGTAGAACATAATAATACATACATGAATTTGGATCCACATCTGCGTTGCTGTCTTCTTTGTGACTTATTCTCCAGAAACGAAATTACATCTACCTTGCACGCTTACATATTCCACAGTGTCTTTGTACTTCGAGGATGCTGAATGAAGAAGCAGGCCAGCCGTTCCAGGTTGTCGCCATCTCTCTTAAAACTAGTTGTGCTTGCCGTGCTAGTGTTATGACAATGAGCTATTTACAGTCTTGCAAAACTTCGCCAAAATATTATAATAAGTTAATTGCGTTCTCCTTGCGACTGATAAATGAAGCCAGTGGATACAAAGTTTCCAAATTTGAATAAAATCACCGTCACAGAATTAGTTTAATCTGTGCGACAGTTACAAGAATCTTACCTGACGAGTGAATATCTTATCATTGACGTGCGTGCTATTTTGAATGAGACGTAGAGAGAGAAAGAAATGTCCACCTGTTGCAGAGCGAATGTGTACTTTATGGATTTTCCGCCAGTTCGTCGCGTTTGTGCAGAACTTTATAGTTTGTATCGTTTCCGGCGCCATAATTTGATTTTATCGCTGCAACGGAATTGTTTACCCTAGCGAATTCCTTTCAGTCAATATTTAGTGCTCGAGAACTTGAGCAACTCTCGTATAAAAGTTGTGAACGATGCATTAGAAACCCGGGAAATATTCAATACCCATAGTTCCGGCAAAATGTATGAAACCGCTTTTGCTAAGATCGGTTTCGTTAGACAGGACGAATAGATGGGCATCGTATGTCTCATCATGTATTCGAAGATACCACTGCAGGAAGTGCAATGTACCCCACGCTCACAACTAAATCGCCATTTCACCAACAATGTGATTCCAATTGTCAGAATAGAAGTGGAGAAAATCCAGTGATTTGAAATAACAGCTCTCACTGCATCAGTGCCTCCACCTACAATAACTCATCCTTTTGGACACTTCGGATCAGAGTCAGAAGAAGCAGTAGGCTTCCTTGAAACTTTAACCGAGAGGGATATTGGTAATGAGAAAGAGAAGTGTAGCAGCCATGTTTCTGTGATTGGACAGTACAAAGAAGGAGCCAATTACAGGAATAAGACCAGCCCCATTTCGCTTAGTCATGACCAAAATCGTATGAAGGAAGTTAGACTTCTCCATATTCTATCAAACAATGATGTGCACAGCCTTTGTAGTTGGTACTATACGTCCGGAGAAGCCAGTTTCGCCCGCCAGCACAAGACGGATTTCCCTGGGTCCATTTTAGCTGAACTCCTCATGTCAGATCGAGGTAACAGTGAAATGGACGACACTGCAGTCTTATCACAGAGGCCTTAAAATGAAAGCCACGGGTGCGCAAAACTTTCTCCGGTGAGGTCTGAAGAACCCTTGTAAGAAACCTACCCACCACGCTCTATCTTCGCTCAAAAGTAGACTGCTCCAGGATTTCGGGCGTTCATTGTTTGATTTGATGTGGAGGCCATTTTGGCCCATCATGTACTTGTCTTTTTAGTCATGTCTATTTGATAGCTTCAACGAACTCCTCCACAATAGGCTTTCGATCAACTCTTGCACGATCTCGGCTCTGATTTAACATCTTCACACGTGCCTGCTATTTAAGGCTTGAGCAACCATTATGTCAACCCACAAACCGCCTGAGCATCATCACATTATCTAATTCTCGCTGCTCAAATCACTGAGTTGTCCACTACAGATTTCTGCTTTATTTAAGCCATGTTCAGAGTAGTAATGTGAGAATGTCGGCTTCATTTTATAGTCTTTGAGGATATTGAAATGTGTAGGGTGGTAAAGAGAGATAGGATCTCCCAAAACAAGTGCCTTCCACAGATCCATAATCTGCTCTTCATTTCCATGTGTGTATTTTAGGATTAATCAAGTATTTTCTTTTACAGCTTGGTCTACAATAATGTCCGCTATGTTCATATGTGCATAATGTCGCTGGCACACCGAGCTGCTAGAATGCTGAGTCTCCACTGTCGTAATTCATAATTTTTCATTCCTTGCGCAATTCGAATCGAAAGTTCCAAGAATTCGTAAAGGATCACAAGAAGAGCATTCCGATGAATAAGTCGGTAATTTAAAGAATCATCCAAAGGTGGAGCATTTGGTCACTGCCTCAGCTAGGAAGATGTTAGCTTGATTTATTAGTATGCATTGTCGTTATGTTACACAAAAACTGGAGATTTCCCTATATCATGCATAGTGCAACTCAGGCGCGCTATGCCTTCGAGATTTGAAAGTTTTTGGGCTACTGTCTCCATTCTCTCCAGATATCGAAAATCAGAAAAAATGCCACTAATCGTTCCTGCCGGTACACCACGCAAGTATCACCTTTGCTGGAGAGCTAAGGGAGAGAAACAAGAAGATTGATTTTCTTGCATGAAAGTTTCATTCTAAAAAAAGCAGGAGCTGAGTGTCAGTGTAGAATGTCCGGCAATTTCGTTTCCTAATTAGAACGTGTTTTTCGCGAATAAACAATCGTAGTGATTTTAGATAATTAACTTGGATTCAGAAACTTCTTCATCCGCCACAGCGAACTTTCGAGAACACGTTTGCAGAAATTACGCCACATTATGCAGGGGCCTGAGAACTCCAAAGAAGTTGAGAAATAACTCCTAGTCTTGCAGGTGATCTGTCTCAGAGACAGTAAGTAGTAAGCAATTTGGAGCTTCATACTTAATTGGTGGCACAACAAATGCTTCCACTCGCCTCCGGCTTATCTCACATTGAGACCTTGTTTACTCGCGTAACTTTGCTTTCCGTCGAAACCGATGAAGAAGACAGTGGTGAGGCTCACCATAGGCGTACGCAAGCACTTGTTATTCACGTCTTTGATGCAGTTTGTTGGTAATTTCTTCATTTTGATACAGGCATGGGTGAAACTGCGCTTCGTGCAGGTGACAATGATTTTGTGATATTGCTCTGGATGGAACTATTCTGAGTCGAATGGTATGGATTTCACGTGTGGTTGTCCTCCGGTTCGTGAGCATTGGCCGACACAGGAGGGAGGGGGGGGGGGGGG
>JARK01001339.1:4428123-4445903 GCA_000688135.1 Ancylostoma ceylanicum | reverse complement strand
CCCCCCCCCCCCTCCCTGGCTGGCCACTTCTGCTCTGATAAGATCACAAGATCAAAGAAAATCTCCTGATTCGGACATTTCCACAAAATCCCTTGCTTATGTAATCAGGATCGGGACAAATCCAAACAGAACAACGAACACAGCGAGGTGCGTTAGCCTGATACGGGCGCAAAAAACGGTCGCTTTCGATCGATAACGTGGTTGGTGAACAGGTCGAATTTCTCTGCATGGGATTCCCCATCCATGCAAAAAATATGCTGAGACAATGAGAAGCAAGATGCAACAGATAATTGTTTTCTTTCGAAAAACCTACTGAGTTGTTAGGCTACGATATAAACAAATTTGGATCCCAGGACTCTAGCCCGGTCTGGAAGGCTCTTACGTCGGCATCCATGACGTCTAGTAAGGAAAAAGTCCTGAATGAGAAACCAGAAGAACCACTAACTTAGAGGTATTTGCCGACGAATTAAACAGTTTTATCGACCTTATAGTTTACGCCTTCTGTTTATTTATAGCTGTTCGCGTTCGGTTTCCGGATTCTTGTGATCTGGAAGAGGGAAGAGCAAAAAAAGGTAAGAAAAAAGAAAAGGACAGTGACCAAATGAAGATTTTATCGTTACTATCAAAAAGTGAAAAATGAAAAACTCCAGGATTTAAATAACAAAAAAATGTCTTGTTCTTTCAAAAACAGATTACAAATTAATCACAAAACCAAAATGAGGCTAAAATGAACCTGCGCTGGAATTTCAAGGATTCAGAAGTGAAATTTTAAAAAATGAGTCCTCCTGAACTATGTAGACTTCCTAGGATCCTCGTTTTTTGCATGGGAAGACCTTCTCTAACTCCGGAAAGAAGAATATGCAAAATAAATTTTGAAGGAAATTTCCTGCAAATAAATTAAAAATGATTTTCAAACACGCCTCTGGGGCACTACTCCTGGAAGAATACAAAAAATAACTTGCTCCTCCTCTTAAAATATGAGCATGAAGCCTCTCCCCTGCGCACTTCCTCCACTTCTACTTCCTATCCTCTTCACAAAGGGGAATCCTCCTCAACAATGAGGCTATCTGATTGAGCCTCTCTTGCGTTCCCAGGAAAAAAAAAACTTTATCGTGTTTTCAGGCCAGACGAGGAATAAAAATATATTGATCAACGTGTCTTCCTAGGACATCTGCATCCCTGGGGAAACTACTTTGCGACAACCTCCTAGAGTGAAATTCGCCTACGAAGCTGTTCGACAATCGGATTTTCCATCTGGGAATTTGGATCCATGAAATGAAGTTACATATGGAAAAATAGGGAGATCTAGAGGGTGGTAGTGCGATATTAATCTCTTTCAGGGAAGTCTTTTTATACGGAGTTTGGGATCTCACAAGAAATTAATGAGCGTAGTGTTTCCAGATATCTAGGAGATTGGAATTTAAACTAATGAAATGACAAGGATCTTGGAAATCCTTCCTGGAGCTTTTTCTAAAATGCTGTCTACAGATCGCTGTTATCTAGATCTTATTTGAGTTCTAATTCAATCAAAAGGTTCAAAGAAAACTGAAAGCAGAAATTTCAAGGCAAAAAAATGCTGTTTCTCTGAAGATAAGAAAATTCTGTCTGTTCCACCAATCTTGCCACTTGGCAGGCTTCCAAGATGAGGTAAATCTCGCCAGTCGTTATAGGTGAGACATGTTTTGGCACGCTTCCAGTTAGTGATAGCGCTCAATTTCCACGATTTGACGTGAGACAAAATGCGCCTTGTGCAGCTGTACGCAGAATATCGAATTGGTCTGATTTTTGAAACAGATAGCACATACAATGAATATTAAAAGAAGTAGACTTAGAGAAATAATCTAGAAAAAAAACTTTTTTTGCTAAGGGAAGCTACCTCCGATGTGAAAATGCCTCCGCTCACGTATGTAAACACCAAACAAAGAGAGCATTTTCAGTGTTACCCGTTGTGAAATCATCTGGAAACCTCATCGGAACCGACAGCAAGGAAAGAGGAACAGGAAGCCCACAAAGTGGAGACAAAGGAGAACAACGCCAATGTCACACCATAAACAGCCCTCACCGCGCGACGAGTCGCACGGGAGGAGCATCTCGTGCGCGGGAGGAGACACCGTGTAGATGAGAGGGCGTCGGTCTGACGAGCCGCGGGCTCTTGTTCAAACACACTTAGTGACTAGCAACGAGGTTTTTGTAGCAACCAGTGGGGCCTAGCAACAAACAAGCTACGACGTAGTGCCCGGGAATTTTCTGGAGTAATCCTGGATCGTTGGAAGATACAGCGAGAGAGTAATGGACAACGCTGAGCGTTCTGTCCCTTTAAAGGCAGAGGGCCACCTCATATCGTTTTCGAATTATTAACATATTCCGAACCTCCTCGATGCGCTGATTCCGGCAATGTACTTGAAATGTCCCAGTATGGTCTCTAAACCCCGTTTTCCTTGACGGGGTTTGTACCAGTTTGCTGGAACAAATTCACGTGCGAGGACGTGTATCACCGTTGATCTCATCGATCGGACAGGACAAGATGTGTTCACCCGACGTTGCTGCCGTGGTGGGCAGCCAGCACCAAGTACCCGCTTTTTGGAGCGGATCCGCCCCTGCTCCAAAAAAGCGGGTACTTTGACCCTACCAAAAACAGGGTTTTTGTCACTTCTGTGAGTTAAGCTGTATGTTTTTGGAATCAGCGTTGCGAGGAGGTCAAGGATATGCTGATATCGTCTAAGTGAGGAACGAGGTGGTCCTCTGCCTTTAAAATGAACTCGATTCATGAGGGAAAATGACAGGAGTTGAGAATTTCAACGGTGAAGGACTGTTTCTAAGCAGTTCTTTTTTCTTCAACAAAAAGTTCTCAGTTTGTTTAAAAAACTAGTTATGTGTGAGAACTCTGACGAGGATGTCGACGACAAAGCGACGTCGTCGTCGACATCACGAGGGAAAGATCCTAATCTCTCATAGAGCAGACAATATTTGCGCCAAGCGCGTTCCTTCTTCGCTACAAACTCGACTAAAAACAAGCCATACAAGGAACCATATCCCCTGAATGCCTTTAAATCAACTATGACATTCCCATCCAAAATCTAATGAAAAACGCCTATCATTAAGAAAATCATAACGCCGAGGCGATGTTGACAAATCACAGTCCAGTTCTGTGCGAACTGTTGCGAAAAAACGAGCATTCTTTGCAGGCTAAGAGCCATCAAAAAGCCGCGCCGTGAGAGAAAAGCCTTGGCTGCTCACCGCAAAGAGATTCATTCAAATTGATGAGCATACTGCCAGATGGGCCTATAGTGGAAAGAAAAAGCAAGGCAAACTCAGGAAGGGAAACCAGCTTGCGCACTAGACCGGGAAAAAGGCGCAACACAAGCAAAAACCCACATGGAAAACGTTAGAAATACAAAAAAGAGAGAAGTCGGCTATTAGCTGAATTATTCCTCTGATCACTGGCCGCATCGGTGGCATGTTTCATAGAGATTACCCAGGGTAAAAGTGGTAATACCGCAAAAAACTTAGCCGCCAATAACATGGGGATCAATACGTTTACCCTGGGTAACCTCAAAGATGTATCCGCGCCCAGGTGATTGTCTCACTTGTCATCCTACTCTTCTCTGGTATGTTTACGTAATGCAATGGATAAAACTAATTTTGGTTTAATAAATAAAAATTCAAGGCAATATTTCAGAGAATAGAATAATGAAGAACACTTAAGAAATCATACAACCATGAAAATAAATGGTTAGAAGGCGCACACTCACCAAATATATCACAGGAAATTCACAGCAACGCAATCCTGCACTACCTCAGACACCATTCCACCAAGAAAAACGCCACGTCCACGTATGCGTCAGCGAAACTAGATCCGACAGCGAGATTTACACTCATACAATAACTGGATGCCTTTTTTCAGATGCGCTATTAAGGAAACTATAAACGCATTTTTACTCGCGCTAAAATAGACTGTAGGCTCATGCACCCACATTTAACAGGAAAAGTTACATGCTTACCAGTAATTGGTACATAAATGAATCTATTACACTAACGACAGTTATTAACGACGCTTGTTCCACGAAAATTTGATAACTTCCTTAGAATAGCATGTGTCATTTACCCAAGTTTCTGCGAAAATCCTGAAAGAGTTTAGCTCGCTCCCCCTTTCCAAGAAGACTTCTTCCATAGGTCTGGACAAAAACGCTGAGAAAAAGCGCTGTTCATTCTGATTCGCCAGTTTTCTGAAACTATTTTTGGAAACAGCAAATGAACAGCAAAAATCAAAAAAATTTACTTGTTATCCACCCAGCTGATCGTTCCCTAGGCCTACATATGTAGCTGGATTTGCACTAGGTAACGTGCTCTAGTCACAAGCAGAGCTTCTTTATTTACACAGGTGGTGAGATATGAGCAAGAATTCCTCTACGCTAATCCAGTTGTTTCATTCATCCCCAACGTTACAGGTTGCACTAGGGGGTTACTCGAAAAATATTACTAAATATTAATACCCATAATTCACTGATGAAAAACTCGATTTTTCTCCATGAGGAAGTAAACTGTTTCCAAAAAAATATATTGAGAAGGCTAATGAAGGAATTAATGAACTAATCACTTTAACCCATAAAAGCATTAACGAAATAAGACGAAAATTAATCTAAACTACTGCGAGCCACAACTCACAGAACAACCAAAGCCGATGAGGCTAGTAGACTAAACAAACTTTTGTTCTATTAAGAATTCCCGAGATTGGGGATTTCAATTCTACACAGTAGAACAGAATCTCACAGTGAACAACAGAGCGAGACGTTAACGAGATTAGAGATTCTTATTACATCAACATCGTATCTTTGAAAAGTCCATATTTTATAAACAACAGCACTCAAAAAATTACTTAGGTACCGTAAAAGAAGCTCGAAAAATCGAATTGACCGTTCTATAGTTTCGGGATAATTGCATACACGAATCATCGAAATTTCCAGGTCCTCTAATTGTTATTACGGAACTTTTCGTGTTATCAAATTATTCGAACATTAGAACAGCAAAAAATCCCTATTCCAACTGATTACTCGGATAAAAAAGTCGGGATATTAGCAGGAAAAAAACAAAAATATATTCACGCCAATGGCTAGATATGACTTCGTTGTTTTTCAGATTACTCTTACTAACAACAAGTTCAACATACGAGTTCCTATCCGGAAATGAAGGTATATGGAGCGATTTTCGCAACGGAATAGCTCTTTATCATGATTAACCCCCCGCCCCCTCGTCACGCCCATTCCTAGAGAGTTAACAACCACTAACCCACGATTTCCACCCAAATTTCCGCACTAATTTTTGACACCTCATCACTAGTACAAGATATAACGTTAACTATTTGTTTATTGCAAAGACACCGCCAAGCCGCGCTTTTTACATGAATATCTAAATAACCTTGCTGGGACGAGAGCATGTAGGTCCAGAGAACAGATACGTAGATTGAGGGTTGTTTTGTTATTTTACAGGCGAAAATATGTCAGTGTTGATTTGCGTAAAAATTGTTTGCACAGAACGCATATCAAGCCTTATGGTATGATTTCAACCAGAATGGGGTAAAAACTGACAAATTGCAATGCCCCCTGTAGTTTTACAACCATACAATGAGAAAAGCAATTCAAGGAATTGATGCTATGGATCCTAAGGAAATTCCAGAGAACAAACCTCTTCCCTGCTATTGTGGGCACAGATGCGGTCCGCAACGACCACGAATTCCTCACGAAAACGGCTGTTTTCGCCCATTTAATGCAAATCCCGCAGAAATCCTCGGAACTAGGACAAGATCAGAACGCCGACTGATCGACGAAATCATAAGGCGATTGACAGGCGGCCGCAGCCGCTTGATCGCCGACCGAGGACCTATGCACCGCAATAACATCACGACATCGTCGAACAAATGACACAAACCAGCGAAAGCGTGGAATTCGAAACGCCGCGGCCGTAACGGCCCGCAGCGTCAGCAGCACATTGTCTGGCCGCCACACAACGAACAAGCACTTCATGTCTGGTGATCACACAGCTGCGACGGAAAACAACAAAGCACTCGTTACATAGTGAGGTGGAGGAGGACGAGGAGGAATTAAATCCGGTTCGTCTTCGCTACGAACACATTAAACTCATAGCTATAGGCAGTGACGGCCAGGAATGCAATAGGGAAGAAGAGGAAGCGAGGTCGATGGCACGACGTTCTACATAAAACTGCGAAACTACCATTGAAATTAGCCACGCCCTCACAGCAGGTTCTCTGAGATAGCCCAAAAAAACCTAAACGATCTTTGTTCTAACTCCGTGGCACGGAAGAGATTTAGGCCTGGATTAAAATCCCAAAGGTTTCATAAAGCAATTCACCCTGTATGGCTAATAACTAAAGGTAACGTATCAGACGTCCTAAAATCCAAATAAATTATTTCAAATGAGCCAAAAATTTGAAGGACCAAACAAGGAGAGAAAGTGGAGGGGGAGAGTTTTCTCCTTGAATACTCTATTGTTAATCTGAATCCCACCTCTGAAATACTGATTAAATTGACTGAATTATTTGGTTTCTGCTCTCTACTATGTATAATTCAGTACGGTCTTTTCGATAGAATTTAGGATCGAGTACCATTTAACCCGGAAGCTTACAAAAGTTTCCAGAACGCGATCCAAAAAGCCTTTTGTCAAAAGCGCCGGAACTTCTCTGTTCTCCAAAAATCATCCCATCCCCTATAAAATATTTCTAGGGCAAATGAGCACTTAAGAGAAACCTCAAGAGGATAAAAAGCAAAAAGATGCGAGGAAAGTCATAAAATCTGAACAAAAAGCGAAGCGAGGCGACGAATGCAATAAAATCTGCTCCTTGGAATATCAAACTATGTTGCGCTCTCAGCTATAACGATGGAAACATCCTAGAAAACAAGGTAATCAAACAACGTCCCATGATAGAGTCTTTATGAAGATTTTAGTCCCGCAATGCTTTGATATGGTGCATCCATAAAATGCCTAAGACTAAGCTAGCACTTTTTCAAAGAGATAAAAATACAGTGGCAGAACGACCTGAAGAACAGAGAGGAACGTTAACTAGGGAAAAGTTCCAGAATAATTGCAAAACTGGCATCTGTAAGAACTTGTCCAGAATTTGTTATAGCCTAGAGGGTGTGAAAATTTGCACATGGGGCCGCATGCATCATTAAGATTACCCAGGATAAATGTATAATGCCTCAAATTTACCTACCGTCAACATGGACGTAAACAGGATTACCCAGGGTAATTTCAGTGACGAATTCAGGCCCTGGAAAGGGGAGGCCTAGCTCCGGAAAAGGTCGATTGACCCAACCGACCAAACATCTTTTTAGGGTATCACGCTCTACACCCATATCTAGCAGCAAAATACGGCACGGATGAGGTTATCATTTCAGAGGCTTCATGCATTATTGAGATTACCCAGGGTAAACGGGTAAACGTGTTAACACCGCAAAACTTTACCACTCTTAACAAAGGCGTCAACACGGTTCCCCTAGGTAATCTCAATGATGCATCCGGACCCAGGATTTTCTGTTTATTCCAGGAGTAATTTCTAAAATTCCTTTTTCTTTTGGCGAACACCAAAACTACATTAGGAGGATGCATCATAAGATACCGGTGAGAAATTAAGATGACACTGGTAAAATTTCACGCTAAGACACCCCAGCAAAGAGGGATGTATTTCCAAGTTGAGGTACCCATCGTCCAGCAATATTTTTCCAGGAAAAATCAGACTTTTTACTTTGAAGTAGGCTATATAAGCACCTCCATGGCTAGTTCTAAGAAAAGTAGCACGCAGCATTTTCCAAGAAACGGCTAACACGACCACATCTCATTTCCTAAATTGAATTTGTGCGAGTTGAAAATGCACTAACCCTGTGCACAACTCTAATTTAGTGCTCTTCCATAAACTTCCTTTCCTAAGTAGCAGCAGAACGACGGCAGATGATAGGTTTCACACTCCGTAAGACTAGTAGAAATTGATTGGTTCATACGAAAACTGGAACCAATCGGTTACAGGCAGAGACCATAAAAGCTAAATAGCTGGCAACCGTTCAAATGAACTCCTTAAAAGACTGGCTTCTAGTGAGAAATAAGTGGGAAAAGGAAGAATAGAAGGCTAAGGAATAGGACTTATTTCAGTTTCCAAAAATAATTTGTTGGTTCAATTCAACTTAGTTTTGCGGGAATTTAACCATGCATATCTCAGCAGAAAAAATACACGAAGATCAAAAGTTTCAAATAAATCAGGCTACAAGAATGAGCATAAAAAATTAGCAAAAACCACATATGTCACCTTTGTTGTCCTCACAATAGGACATACCATCATCAAACGAAATGCTGATTTACGCACAAACTTCTCTGCACCCTGACATGACTATTGATCTGATTCCAATCCTGAAAAAGGGTGACATCAAGAATTTTTGATATTCATACTTGAATAAGCATAATAATACGAATACGGTAGGTACTACATTGTAATGGAAAACGATACAGAGCAAGGAGAAACGGCCACAGCTAAGCAACGAAGTAATGGAGTACAGGGAGAGGACAGACTTTCGGGAATCAAAACCTCGGATCGAGGATTCAAAAGAAACAGTATCCTATGTCAAGTTATTCATAGGTTTTATTCAATTTCTACTTCGATTCGTTCCCTCCTCCAATCGATCCTGTGGCTGGGTGCATCACCGGGGTAACCCAGGGTAAATATTCTAACACCCCGAAATTTACCCATCTTTACGTAAGCATCAACACTTTTACGCTGGGTAATCACAATGAAAGATCCAGGGGCCGCATGCTTCATTGAACTTACCCAAGGTAAACGAGTTAACGCTACGCAAACTCACCCGTCGTTAACAAGGATATCCACGCGTTTACCCTAGGTAATCTCAATTATGCACCCTTGCCCACGCACTGGTAACTTCGCTAGTTATTTCGGAATACTTGCAAATCTGTTATTTATCGACTTGGACCAAATAAGGAACTAAATGGGTAAAAATGTAGAACAATTTCTTTACAAGGGTCAAAAATATGCAGTCACGAAAAAATGAGATAAAGCAAAAGCGCTTCAAATCCTGAAATCTTTTTTTCGACCGTTTTTTAGCATGTTGAAATTTTTTTGATAGTCGGCAATCGTTTTCTACGATTAGTTTTTTCTTTTTGTTGGCAGCTGTGACCACATGATCTTCAATGTCTACGACTTTACAAAACTGCAATGTTTACTATCAACTGTTTTGTCGCGGTGGAAATCTCTAAAGGATTCATCGATAGAGGATCCTGTAGTGGTACAAGAGGAACTAAAAAAATACAAAGGTAGTATTGAAATGTACAAGCAAGGCAAAAGAACCAGAAAAAACATCTGGAAGAGGAATGCATATGCTGGAGGTTCTAATGTCAATGCAAAAAGACATTACGACGATATACAATAAGGTCCACGGTATCACACCAAAAGCACAAATAGCAGGCTTATATGTTGGCGTAACCATCAATTTTAGCGCATCTTGTCATTATCGTACCACAAACGCACGGAAATCCAGATAATTCCGGGGCGCAGCATGTCCAGCAGCTTCTTAGACAACATGGCACCGATACGTGCGCCAAAATGTCGCCCGCTTCGCACCGAATCGGTGAACGTGTGATCGATTCGCCCAGAGGAGAAACTACATCAAAAGTGCACGGTGGGGGTAGCAGCGATCAGCGTCACTGCGCTGCTGATCGTGGGAAAGCATCCGAGAAAGTGATCCGCGACCGATGGAACACTGCCAGCACGGTTCGGCGAATCTGCGAGCGCTTCGCCTACCACACGACAAAACACATAACTCATCGACGTACACGACGTACGTGCATGTGTCGACGCCATCGCTACTCTCCTTAGCATTGACTCATGTGCGTTCTGTCCAGGTCAACGTCGCAGAGCTGTGCGATCATTTACTCAGTGATGATGGATTAGCGGTGAGATCCAGACAACCCTCGTAACAGCATGACGTTCCTGGGATTCTTTGACAAATCACAAAAAAAAAACCGGAAGAACAAACTAGTGAAATCGTGCGAAAGTATGAACAGCACTAGCCCATGGTTAGTCTCCCAGAAAATCATGGACAAACAATTTAAACGGGAATTAACGGCCCGCCAGCTGTAACTATTTGCAAGGACTATGAATGACCTCTCTCATCAACCCCACCTACTCATTACCTCAGTACACCGGGGCTTCCATTCAGCTGATCCAGAACATCAAGCAGCATATTTATTCAATCGCCTTTCAATCCAGAAATCGATTTCGGCAATGGAAATGACTGTATACGTGAACTTATTCAATGCGAGCGTCATAAGCTTGGACAATAACACATGTATGGAGTTGAATGCGCCATTATGATTCAGTCAAGGTGAAAGTTAATGGAAAGGAATTGGTACAGTTTTCCTTTCTTCACTTTCTAGGATGATTCATGAGCTCTACCCTCTTAAATAGATTCTATATTCGAATATTCGATGTCGAATAAGTCGACAAATTGAAATGTTCGGGGAAGGAAGACCCCTACACCTTTGAGTGAACGAAAATAATAGTTGCGAGACTTTGCGTTTTCGAATTATTCGATTTTTTGGATAGGCCTTCAAATTCTTATTCGAATTAATCGAATTTATCCGATTTTCATTCTATCAACACTCTGATAGTCGGTAACTGCGTAGACATCCCTGCGCTGTCTATGCCTCTACTAATGAAGGTCCCCGGGAGGGTTCTGGGCTTCCCTTTCTCAGAGTAGGCGATCCTCTCGACCAGAATGTCACAAAAATTGCTACCTTTGTTACGAGCTGTAATCACAGAGTGAGAAAAGTCGCTCCATCATAGTATACCCATTTTTCTCCTGAGACATCGTCAACTTTGAAAGAGTGGGTAGGTCAAAACCTCCTCTGGCACGTTCATGAATACAGGCCCTGATAGATAGGTCAAGGATCTCATCGCTTTGGAGAAAAGACCCGATTTTGACCTGAAGAACCTTGTCAATGCTGCTCCCATAGGGTTACGAATAGACAAGAAACTCACATTAGTTCATTTTTAAACTCTAGCAATCATTGAAGTGGTTATTCTAATTATTTAACGTCAGAGTCACTATTTTTAGTCTCTGAATTAATATTTTCAATCATTCTATCTTTTCAAAATCGGCCAGCCATGTCCCCAAATAGACTGAGAGCCCAGTGGCCGCAAAAAAGTGACCACGCAAATTTACCAATCGTTAGCCCAGGCGTCAACACGTTTACCCTGGGTAATCTCAATGATGCACCCAGACAATCTTTCTGCACCAATGTTACCACAATGAAGTCACATGACGTGAGAAATTCCAAAGCACTTTTATTATCATTGCGCGAGTATATTTTCAGTTCAACTCTAAAAATACATGTTCATTGCGCCATATGAAGTAAGGTCAGAACACGAGGAGATTGAAAACAACGACCCTCGGCCATTTCCCTGGATAACACCTATTAATATTAGGACTGAAATATTACGCGTGCTTCGGGAACAATATATTGTGCGTGGAACAATATGTAGCCCACCCGAAAAACAATTCCCAAGCTTTATAACATGGAATTTTCTCGAAGTTTTTCATTGCGTCAATCGATAATAAATGGTTGTTTAATACCTCTCGTCCTTTCCGCATAAAATACATAAAAACTTTGGTAACTAGTGAGTTACTAAACTAACCAGATTTGCGTCACACCACGACAACATCAAAATGGATGTCGAATGACATTTCACGCAATAAAATATCGAACGGCAAGGATACTACACTAAATACAGAGAGATTTACAGCTTCTATCACCAAAGAAGAAGAGTTTCGTTCATGAATTTGAGGCAGAGTAGAACAGCTGGAAAATTTGTTACAGAAGTGCCCTTGAGGATCTCTAGCAGCAGAGCACAGAACCTCTAATGCGAAGATGAAAATCAAAGGGCATTTACGCAGGAATCTGCTCGAATAACGAAAAAAAGACAATTGGGCATCCTCTTGCAGCAAATTCCGAACATTCCGGAACAAGGAGCCTTTCAACGCATTCCCGATATCAACCTATTACTCTAACACTTGAGTGGCAAAAAGGGATTTTCACGCTATAAAAAGGCTTTGCAGCCATCAGATGGTTATTTTTCACTTATTTATTTACTGAATAACCCAAATATTCAAAAGGTGTTAGTGCAGCAAGTTTTTACAGGTGTTTCAACTTTGTTGAAGTTTTTTTTCTTAGATCTGAGCACGATAGCCTAACGTTTCGAATAATTTATCTCCCGTTGTTCAAAGGTACAGCCCTACCTCAGGAACCAGTTTTAAGACTTCTGCGCCTATAGAATTTCTGTAAGTTACTACTCAGGAGATTAAAAAACCGTGTTTTGCATGGGATTGATAGATGCAAATCCCACGATTAAGGCATGCGTGCTTAAGCAAAACACGGTTTTTCAAACAGTTCTATACCAGCAATGGTAAATCCATGCGAAACCCATTCATACCCATGCAAACCCCACACAAAACCCATGCAGAGCCCATGCAGGGACTGTGAAGATCGTGGGTTTCTCGTGGGTTGTTCTGCATCGAATTTGCAACGGATTTTTGGAGACGTATGGATTCGCATGGGTATGCATTGGTTTTGCATGGATTTAACCATTGCTGGTATAGGGATTTAACCATTGCTGGTATAGAACTATTGCCCGAAAAATTGCATGAGCACGCAAGTGTTAATCGTGGGGTTTGCATCGTTCATTCTCATGCAAAACAGGGTTTTTAAGTTTACTGAGTGAGACCACCACTACATGTCAAATGTCGTTGATATCCCATGTTTTAGGCTACCTTAAGCGATTCTGATCAGAAGCCACTGGAGACTTTTCTCATGCGAAAATCTCAGGAACGACTCTGAGATGGGCTCGTGCCTAGAAAAGTTAGAAAGATTTCTCCAGAAGCAAACCGCTGGGAAATTCCCACGCCATAAGGCAATCAAGCCACGGATGAGAGTGGGCAAGAGGAGCAACAAGCGTCAAAGACAATGCATTTCGAAACCAAAAAGAGCAAACAACGATAGAACACGAAACTACACGACACACACCACGCAGACTGCTCTGTTCAAACGACCGCCATTCACCGCTATGGATGGGGGTGGCAGCGCGTTCAATGTGCACTTAGTCACCGGCAACACAAAGAAACTCGCAATCGTCATTTTGCCAGAGCTATCAAGGGCATATTCGTATATTCGGGCGAACACCACAATAAAAACGGGAGGAGAATCAAATGGCGGAATATATTCGACGCAAATCAGCATCTGACGTGAAAACAAATGTTATGGGAGACAACTATGCGAGTGGTTAGTGCGAGCAGGGAAAAACTTTACGTCGCGCTTTTTTTTCAAGGGAAAGTGATCTAGAGGAGTGCAGCAGATATAGCGATGATGTGGGGAAAAACAAGCAGACCACTTCTGCAACAGGTCCACGTATGAGAGAGATCTTAATTGTGCCAGTTCGATAGGGAACGATGTCGCATTCCATTCTGAAGGAGGAAAGGCAGATAAGAACTACGAGGATGTCGACGGCAGAACTTAAGGCGTCCAGAAAAGAGGAAGTTGGCCGATGGAAAGAAACATCAGAGCTATAGACGTAAGATCGCGGATGGAACGGGATGAAAAATCCACCTTTTTGATTGTTCTGAAAGTTCACTTTGCAATAGACTTAGTAGAAATTTCCAACTCTTACCTGACTTAATCCTACCCTTTTTCCATTAAGATTGATTGCAATCTAAATTTCTTGATTGAAGAGATGGATTCAATTTCGCTCGATCGGTTTTAATTAAATCTCTAAAATTGGCCGCGAACTTGAAATCGAGCAGAATTTATCCATGAATACAGTGAACTCCAACCGGTCGTAGAACAATGACCGGGACCGCGGCGCGGGTACTCTGATTGTCTGCTGCACTGAGGCAGCGGGCCTGCTAGGCAGAGATATGGAGGAAAACCGCGCCGCCTCGTCTGCGACCGCTTGGAGTACACTGTAGCTTGGATTCTGATTCCGCTGTCTCACCCTATGCAAAATACTAGTTGCCTTCTTCCAAGTATACAACGGGTCTAAGCCTTCAGATATATTTCTAGGCGATGGCGCTTCCTGTCTCCGTCGCTTCAGTGAGCGGTACTGATTCTGATACATATCGATCGTAGACGGGGCTTCACTTCCACGGCCATGGAGCGCGCCAGCCCAAACCGTGACCTTTCCTGGANATTCTGATACATATCGATCGTAGACGGGGCTTCACTTCCACGGCCATGGAGCGCGCCAGCCCAAACCGTGACCTTTCCTGGAGGAGTATATCATCTAGCAGCAAAGTAGCATATTCAATACCTATCGATCGTGTAGGGTAAAATAAAAATTAGAATTTTATTTTTTATCGTAATGAAATTTTCTGAAATTTAAAGGGATATGGAACTCAGAGCATCTACTTTAATACGTTTAGTATCCGTTTCGTGCATTACTATTATACGGATTCTAAACTAGGGAATATGCCATTTCTGCATCGATGTCCGCGACTTGCACTCAAGTCGCGGACATCGGGCCGCCCACAATCAATACATATCGAAAATGAAGTCGTCTGGGCGACAGCGATGCCAGGTGCTATACTCGTCAAGGCGAATACAGGGTCATGTCGACCAAGCGATCGCGAGACAGGGTGCCATGTTGCCCAAAGAGTATGTCTAAAATCTCAATCGCGAACGCGGCGCGTCGCGGCTACAGCATCAAGAAAAAAAGACGACATTGACTTGTAGGCCGTCTGAAAATTACAGCAATATTTCTACTAATCAAAACTTGTGTAACTAAATTATTATATCCAGAAGGAAATAAAGCATAGTTGGCTTTCACCGACTAGAACTTCGCCTACACCGCTGGTTCACATCAGCCGCTAAGCAATTTTCAACGATAATAACAATGACAAAGCTGATAACTACAACACAGGAAATAGGGACTGCCATGGCCAATCATGTATGAGAAATACATTACATATTCGCTGAAGCTGAATAAGCCGATAAAGGATGCAGCAGCGGCAAAAACCACACCATCCGCCAAAGCATAAAGCGATGGAAGCTGCACGTAGCTATACGAATACATCGCTTTCAAAGCAGAAACACAATCTATTCCAACAGAACTCTGAACAAAGGTATTATGAAAACCGTGTCTTTGACCATTTAAGATTTCAAAAAGAAAACCGTCAGTCCTTAGAAAATAAAGCATAATACGAAAAACCTGAGAAAAAACTATCCTATCATCTGCGGAAAAATTGTGGAAGCTCCATAAGCAAGAGATTCCAGAAGCGCCATTGAGGAATTGCTGGCCTTGCAGATGCAGAACCAATCACCTCCAACCGGTGGTCCAAAAAAAACGCCTCAATTTCCGCTCGCCGAGGATTCATTTATCATGGTACCACGGGGAATTGGAGGAAAAATTCCACTGTTTGAATAGAATAAATTAAAAAGGAGAGGAATCAGGTGGAAGTTATTTGGTGACAACAAAAACATCAATGATTTGCTGAGTAATAGCTTTGATCAAAAAGTTAGATGGTGTAACAAACGCAAAGCACCTTGACATAATTGGAGGGAGCAGAAATAGTCAGGTTATTCATTAGAAAGGATGGCAACATCTGTATGCTTGAGAAACCAATGATAGAAGTAGAAGAAAAGTGCTTAGGCGGCTCCAGCCTGTCTGGGCCCGCGCGCCGCTTCGCATCATCTGCGTCCTAACACTCTGGTTGTCTGCGCATCTGCCCATCAAACTGATATCACCTTTCTCATTCCCAATCTATACCGCCTCGTTGCGCGGTGTGTGGCTGTAAACCACTAGAATCTTCTATATGAGTGGTATAAATTTGCCAGAACGATGGAGTAATCGACAACCAATAAATAGAAAAGCAAAGACTATCGGATTCATGAAAATCGCGAGCAAAATGCCACAATTATTTTGGCCTCCTGGTTAAATACTGGCTCAAAAAAAAACATAATAAGAAACAACCTTGGTGTTATGCATCAAGAAAGAAACTAGCACATTAAGATGCTTAATGTCGCTGAGCAAAACAATCGCAGACCGACTAAACCAGTTCTTTGGGCATAGGCTAGTCTGAGAGGATAAGGATCAGAAATCCTAATCATTACGGAAAAACAAATAGAGAGGATTCAAGCAAAAAAGTTCAGAGTGTTAAAGACGTTATCTTGGATGAAATAGGAAACAACTCACCTCTTTTCACGACCGCAACGAGCTGGAATCCTAGCTACTCTACAAAGCATTGAAAAGCCAAATCCTCCATTACGACATATAACCTTAGTATAAACATCCAAATTTATTATAAAGGTTCTACCTTGCACGGCGCAACATTTTCAGCAGCCAGAGAATGTTTGAAAGCTATCCGTAGAAAACAAGACAGAAAAACCTAGGATTGCTCCGAGACGCAGACTTGCAAAAACCACCTGAAATTCCACGTCGGATGCAGTAGATTGAAGGCAATACACATTAATGGATGGTAGCGCAAAAAAGAAAGGACAAGGACGGAAATGGCAGTTAGCCAGCGTTGGCCGCGCTCATGCAACCGACCAGTGGCGCTGGACAGCCAGTTTTCGTGCGTCCATTAAACTGGTAATAGCCACATCAATCGATCACCTTTTGTTACTGATGTATTCTGATGGGAATCTGTGTTGCAGTCAGAAACGATCGATAAGGATTAGGTCATCGGTGTTCTGAAATTAATTAGAGAACATGGTGGATGCGCAACGAAGCGCTTCATAGTCCATTTCAACAAGCATGAGGGTTCGAGAAAAGATATCAGAGAAAAAGAAAGCATCAAAGCAGACGGCAGTCGGTGACGTCACAACTCAGAACATGGATGTTTGCCATTTAGTGTACATACAGTCAATTCATTTCGACAGTGCATTTCCCGTGACAGCGTTTCCGCTGGCATTGGAGCACGCAGTGCGGTCGTTTAAAAAGGTGATCCACCACCAATCCAGTGTCTTCGGTAAGTTTTGTCGCTTGTTTCCTCCTACATTGTTCTTTTCTAGTTCTTAGAACAACTAAAAATAAGGAAACAGGTGATGAAACTCGTCAAAGAAGACGGATTGCTCGTGGGTCAACCGTTTGACCAACCGCGCTGCATGCTCCAACGCCAGGGAGAGCGGCTGTCACGGGAAATGCACTGTCAAAATGAATCCACTATACAAACCGTAAATTCATGCAAAACTATTCAACTATCCTCGGATTTGAGACAAGAGCACGTATTCGCTTTCATGTACAGTTCAAAAATGAGAATAGTTGAACACTTGTGCGCCAAATTGGAACTTGCATGCTAAAGGGCAAGCTCTAAAGTTTATGCTTACACAGAGGATATCCCGCCGTTGAGTGAGTGCTACAGTAACCAGATGCTTGCGAATCTAAGCGAAATTGGCACTGGAGCGCGCTAGTTCGCATAGTTAACTATAATTAACCACCTACTACTTACCACACGATTTTGTTTATTCCCTTCGCATTCGGATTTCTCCCTAACTTCCATCCCTGGAACTATACCAGTTCACCTTCCTGAGGATTACTGAGCCAGAACATGGGAGGGAAGAAAGAGGAGGTCCAGTACAACTCTCAAATGCGTCCAACGTCATTGTACGGAATTTTCGTACTAAATATTGCCCGAAAACCCTACGAATAGTTCGCAAATGATTCACATGAAACTAACGATGATTCGGGTAAAATGGAGTTGGGGGGGGGGGGGCAC
>JARK01001339.1:4335435-4423368 GCA_000688135.1 Ancylostoma ceylanicum | reverse complement strand
CCCCCCCCCCCCCCGCGCCATTGCCATCTCCCAGGCCTGTGCTCGAAAAAAGCCGCGACTGTCTTCGCTCGACTGTTATTACGCTGTAAACTTGGTCGTTTTTACAGTCTTCTCTTTGGAATGCTTGGAGAAAGTCGACTGGAAACTGCATATCGCCGCCGATAAACGAGGTGGCTGTCGGTGAGACGTGTGTTTTTTTTTGTTTATCAACACCTAATGTGGAAATAATCAGAATAAAAGAAACACAGCAATCCAACTGCGTAAACCAAAGATCATAATTGAATCCGATTTAATTTGAACGAAATTACATATTCTGAAACATACAGTGGGCGTCGATAGCGCTGACCCCTCTGCGGCCTTGAAAAGCACGTGGCGCGACCGCATCGCTCGAGCAGGAATCCCCTCCAGGACAACAAATTATGGAGTGTTTTTGACAGTTAGTTAGTTTTCTTATTAGGTAACACCAAATTTGATGAACAATTGCCGAGAAAAACCAGATTCGCCACTGTAGCGACGACTCTATCGTGAGCGGCGCGGTTGCGTCGCATTCTTTTCGAGGCCACGGATGGGCCACCGCCATCGACGCCCACTGTAGGTCGTAAACTTTTTTGCCAAAAGTACCACGGAAAAGCTTCTCAGATTATGAGATTATAAATAAAGAGCATCAATGAAATCTAGCGCAAACAAGAACTACTAAAGATCGAGATCGAAAATAAATGACGAGGTTAGATTCAACAGAGCAGGGCCTGGATGCATCATTGAGATTACCCAGGGTAAAATTGTTGACGCTCGTTTTAACTACGGGTAAATTCATGCCATGTTATCATGTTTGCCCTAGGGGATCTCAATGCTGCATACGACCCAGAATGTCACGATACTGAATGATATTAACACGTCTTCTAACAATATTTTTTACATTCAACTGCCACTCACCCAATCCCCAAAAATTCTCATCAAATTCGAGAGACATGATCGTTTTTTATTAATCGAAAATGCTCAATGTTGTCCTTTTCGTTTTTTTCACAGTCTCTTATCACTTACATATCTCCAAGTGCTAGAGATGAAAAAAGCTCGGGAAGGGAAAAAATAACATAAGGCGGTTGTGCAGAAAACTTGATGAAAACGAAGTTTTGTTGGAGGAGGAAGAGGAGCACCCAGGGGAACGGGCACAAAAAAGCGGTCGTAAGTCTCTGTCGTGAGCCCTAACAGCCAAAAAAAAATCTCGAAATTCGTTGTGGCTTCAGCATGGCGGACTTGAACTATACCCACGGGTGTGCACATGCAAGTCACGAACAGTAGCTGAAACCGCATGCATAATAGAGTTTATCCAAGGTGCATATGTTAACATACCCCAAATTTACCCATTATTAGCACAGAAGCCAACACGGTTGCCCTGGGTAATCCCGAAGATGCATCCAGGCTCTGGCCTCACTTGAAATCTAACGTTTGCTCCTCTGTAACTGAGAGGAGACTTACGAACAATCGCTCCCATGAAGCTCTTCGGAAATGGCAGCTCAATAGCAAGCATAATCCCTGCGAGCTTCACAAGCAGATCACCGCAAAGTATCCTATTTCTTGAGGAATTTTATAATCCAACAGACTTTATTAAGGATGCTCTCACTTCACATCACAGCTCTTAGGGCCGCAACCTTGTGAATACAATTCAATGTTAGTCGAAGTTGCTGCACACAAAAAAATCTCTTCAAAAAATTGAACAAATTACAAAAAAATGTAACTGAACCGATAACTAAATCTACTAAACTCATTCAGTGCTCAGATCTTGGTGAACCTGTTAGAGTAAGCACTGCCATCATCTTTTTGGGTGATGTTGCTCCCTAAACTCCCTCGTTTCCCGAAATTTGCATCTCTCATTTCTTTCAGTCTCGCTTCTCTCATTGTCAGCTCCATCAAATCAGGGTAATTCTAGAACGGTAGCCTACATTTAGAATGTTTATTCAGCCGAAAACACCTAATCATGAATTATTCTACTCCACCCGTGCTCACGAAGAGTGCGCGTTCCTTTGTTTACCACTTTTCTTTGTTGGATTTAGAACATCTTTTGGCCTTTGGTTTTCTTTCTCTAGTGGCAGACTTGTAAAAGTCTACTTGGACGATGAAAATTTCAGGTCATGTTGCACCACTTGGGGAGGGTGGCTACTCTTTCTCTGTGCAATGATGACACTGACATCGTGAGATTCTTTATCAATAACGGATCGTTCTGCGCAATCCGAGTTCCTTTTTGTTTTTTTTTCGTCCCTAGTGCAAAAAGAATTGTAATCCGGAATGCAAAATGGTATTCCCTGCATTTAATCGTTTTTCCATTCGGAATGGCGGGACTATTTTCAATTTCCAACTTAAAGGCAGCACCCACGGATATCCTCACTTCCGAGGTGAGTCGTTCTCCGTGGTGTCGGCTGCATACAATCACAATGGTAACTTGAACACAGAAAAAAGCGGCCTTTTTGTGGAGATACTGCCGTGGACACAGAGCCGAGCGTGGCCATTTTGGTGTCCGCCACGCCCGTTAACGCTGTTGATTTGGCATGCTACGAGTGGTCTAGCTCAGTGTATCATGTTGTATAAGGAATATTGTATAGTGTAAGGTATGGAATGCGCACCATCCACAAGAATTCGTGACGATACCCTCGTATACCCTCAGCGGAAATCTCGTCCGCGCTGTGGACGCATGGGAAACAGCGCCTTCATTTCTCGTCTTCCAGTGTGTTTCACGCTGTTTCATCATTGCCTATGAGTTCATCGTCCCTGAAAACCTTGAAATTCAGCGAAATCTCCAACACAAAAATTTCCGTGGGTGCTGCCTTTAAGATTAAAATCGCACATATACAACAGAGGATCTTCCAAGCAGTTGTGTGAGACACCAACAAAGCGAATACCGTCAACTATCGCGTCGACACTATTTCCTTCCGGCACCTTTCAGTGCAGATGATGGCTTGGGAGAGAAAATAAAAAAAAGTTGAATGTGGCCTCATTGATAACGTTCTTCTGTTCCTCTTCTAATTCAAGAAGAAGGAAACGCCAATACTTCTCCATTCGTGCAATAAATAAGGCTATCATCTTCGAAGCACATGTTTCGATACCCAGTCTTGGGTAAAGAAGTTACTTTGTGTACATACAGTGGGCGTCGATGGCGGTGACCCATCCACGGCCTTGAAAAGACGCAACCGCGCCGCTCACGATGGAATAGTCGCTGCAGTGGCGAATCTGGGTTTTCTCGGTATTTGTTCATCACATTTGATGTTACCTAACAAGAAAACTAACTAACTGTCAAAAACACCCCATAGTTTGTTGTCGTCCTGGAGGGGGTTCCTGCTCGAGCGGCGCGGTCGTGCCGCGTGCTTTTCGAGGCCGCAGAGGGGTCACTGCCATCGACACCCATTCAGCCAATTTGATACGAAGATCCCTTCAAAAATCGGAATTTTGCGAGGCCGACTTAGATTACGCCAACGGAAGTCTCTGGAAAATCAACAAAAGAGCCGTTCCAACAAAGGAATTCCAACCAGCTTTATTTTTGTTTTAAAAAAAAATATGGAAAAATTGCATCTAATCTGTAAGATCTCATAACATGTAGGATAAGGAGAAAAATAGCGGAGAAGCCACAAAATTTACAGAGAACTATGCTCGTATGCCTGAGAAAGTGAAGGCAAGGAAGTGTAGTTTACTAGGATGAATCTATCCGATTTCCGCAAGGCTCACCCTCTCTCTCATATCGCCACCTCTAGTGGCCAATTCATTGAGCTTCATGTCAAAGATAGCTACAAATTAAAACCCCATGATCTGCTGAGCGGAAGGAAAGCGTTGCGGTAATTGGCCAGTTTCATCCTAATGCACAGCTCACACCAACGTGATAAATCATGTCAGGACAAAGTGGAATACCGTATACTGCCGAGTTTCGGAACGAATGACACGTTGGTGCGCGGCGCGCGCGTTCCTAAGAAACAAAAACAGGAGTGGACAAGTGCAGACATGTCCTCTCAAAGGTTAACAAATGTTCGGTCAACACAACGTGTCACTTTTTGCTCAGAGGAGTTCAAACAAATAGCAAAAGTTCATATAATGTGCATGGCGCTACGGTGTTTTGCCGAATATTTCCGACCTTCATAGGAATTTCTCAGCACCTCCACATAAAATAAGTAATTTTACCTATATTTCCTGGATAATCTGCAGCACATCAATGGGAGGATTTATCAAAAATGAATTTAATAAAATAATTAAAAACTTTGTATTAATGTATTTTAAGTGCTTATTTTTATTACCATTTTTACACATTCATTTGAAAAATTTTTTTATTTCATCCGGGTCTACGAAGTGGCGGAGTTGCGAGTTTTTCCCACCCTCCCCTTCCTACCTTGGTTAACAACTCGTGGGTCTGACGCTGCTCCACATGGAAAATCAATTTCATCTACAACTATTAGACAATCGGAAATACAAAAAAATCCATGACCACAACAAAATGAAAGCAACTAATTCCTTCCATGTTGAAACTTTGTGAAAAGTTCTTTTCACAAAAAAAAATATTTTTACTTATTTTTCATGAAGAAAAACTGAGGTCTCCGCCATTTTGGTGATCTTGACAGGAAATAAAATCAATAAAAATGTTAATTATAATAATGAATAATTACTAAAAGTTGCTTAAAAAATAATACCAGGAGTAAACGATTGAAAATGTACTAATGCGAAGTTTTTACTATCAAATGTACTTTGTAAAGTAATTTCGGAAATTCGGCGACCCATTCTTGAGAGGGAGGGGGGAGGGGGGTGCGTATGCCACTGCTATACGGGGATATCTGCATTTTCTCCACAGAAGGTGTAGGAAACTCCACTTATAGTGAGGACTGAATAAAAATCGAATGAGTAAAATAATTCGACTATTAATCTGGGATCCGATCCGATGAATTTACATGTTTGAGGAAAATAAGATTCCAAATGCCTCCTCATAGTTGCTCAAGGGTCACAGTGCTCTCTCTATTTCAAATGTCCGAACTATCGACTTATTCGAAATCGAATTTTTGAACTCAAATATATCCTATGCATTTTTCGTAGTGGCTATGAAGTAGCAAAGTATAACTCTAAAGGTCTAGGCCCGCACACCGCACTACACCACAGGAACAATCTTGAATGAAATTTGAAAATTGAAACTTGCGGATGCGCAGACAGTCAGATAGCCAAGGCATAGATGACGCGACGCGGCACTCGGGCCCAGACCATTTGCAGACTTTTATTCTTCAATTATTAATTTGAATAAACTCAGTGGTAAGAAATGATTGGGAAAAACAATAAAGTAACAGAAGAGCTGAGATAATGAGTCAAAATCCTTCCTTTCCCTATAAAAAACACAATGCTCCAAGCTCTTCTCATGGCCGATAATGAGGGTGTCTCCATCAATATTGGAGGGTCCTACCTGATACTAATACTCAGCTATCGCCACTTTTGAGACAAACTTTGCTTCTAGAACCAAAGGTCATATATTCAGCAAGAAAACTTGAAAATTCTACTGGCTACCAGCAAATTTCTCAGCAACTACACTGCAAACTATAATGTTTTTCGTGGGAAAAAACACTCCACTAGTTGTAGAGGAGAGAGTGGGCAGCAGCGATGACAATGCAGAAAAAAACCTCGTGCCGGAAATGTGTGTACATTGAATGGTCCACAATGCGATGTCTAGTTTGCCGAAATGCGAGCTGGCTGTGGTCGAATGAGACTCCTATTCACCGACGCTCCCTGCAATTTCATCTCCGGACAGATTTAGCTGTCAATATGCATATGTCAATTGCTATTGAATTAGTAGTATGATACATTGATGGTCTACTACACCCACACTTTTGTTGGATGATTGCTAGTGATTGTTCTAGAGCAATCGTAGACCTCAAAGTAACAGACTTACTACTGCAGTGCTTTCTGTGGACCTAATAAATTTGATGTGAGTCAAAGCCAGTAAATGAAAGCGGAACGAGCCCAATTTCACAGTTCCTATATCAATCGCCTTTTTTTCTCAAAGCGCATTACACATCGTCTGCGACAGCGTTATTAATGGATACGACCTTTGTTTCGAATCGGTCGCTCATCGCTTACGACTATGAGTAGCATTCGATCAAATGGCCTTCATTTTTACACCAGCCTGCAGTTTCTGGAGAATAATCGTAGTGGCAAACAATATTTAACAGCTGCATTTTCTCTCAAATGCACAGCGATCAAGGAGACTTGAAAATAAAGGGCGACGTGTTTCAACTTCTTCAGCAAATAGTGAACGATATCGGCGAATTTTGTAAGATTCTTCCATTTAAAAATTCAAACAGAGCATCCTTGATTTCAGAAAAAGGACGTATGGGCCTTGCACTTGTTTAAACTTCTGAAACAGCTCAGAATTTCTGTTATTTCAAGTATGGGTGCTCCACCTTCTTCTCTTTTTTCTCAAGGCAGCATCCGCTCAGATATTTGTATTGAAATTTTGCTGGATTTCGATGTTTCAAGAGAACTAGAACCCATATCCAACAGTGAGCCATATCGCGTTCCACTGACACTCACGAGCGCGCGCGTCAGGCCCCGGTAGAACTGCGTATAGAAAACCGCTATTCCAAGTTTTTCTCCGGGATGGGTAGCTCAGTTTTGATCTATGGCGATCAATAATTTGCTAAAATGAGTCTGGGCACCTTTTGAAACATGTTTTGTGCTTTTTCTTCGAGTTCAAAAAAAGCAAAACGGTTTAACGCTACGCGTGCAGTTGATATATAAGTGTCCGTAGACGCCACGCTGAAGTCACAATCTTGCATGCGTTAACAGGCGCGTCGTCGCGGCGCGACAGTGTGCACGACAACTAGGTTCGCGGTTGTGATACGATATCTTCGGAGGTGAAGCATGATTCCTTGTTTCTCCAATTTCTGTACTATACACCGACAACGGGGGTCTTGTGTAGTGAGAGCACCAGCGATGTTTCGTCCAGGATATTCGACAAGGACTACAGTCCATAAAAAAATCGGCGGACTCCAGTTCGGCGGGAAAGGGGCGCGCGGCGCGGTCGCCATCCGATCGGCAGCATGGGATTCTATGGAAAAACGGATGATCTACGATATCGACCGAGCTTGCGAAGCGGCGCCACGCCTAGCAGGAGTCCGCCGATTGTTTTTATAGACTATACATAGTGGCAGCCTGACTTTGCACTATAAGCCAAGCAATCGTGGGAAAAATGACATATGAAAAAAGGAACCTCTATAGAGAATTGCAACGCATGACATCCTTTATTTACAAGATTATTACAAGAAATAGTGAAACATTTCTATGATAGGTAAGGTATTATGTGTTTACATCAGGTGAGTCTGTACAATATCACCGTAACAACAAGGACTCCGTAATAAGACTAACATCGCCAACTATGACTTATCAGAATTTTTCACATTATTCAGGCCAATAACAAAAAAATTTAGGTCATGACTCCCTTACATGCAAAGGCGAGTAATTCTTCAGATGAAATCATTTCCACGATCCCACCTGTTTGCAGGGAAATAACGAGGACCGCCACGAGGAGCACCTTGATTCGGACGTCCAGGGAATATCTCGCGATTATCCGGATCGAATGGATCGAATCGATCTGCATATGGAAACATCAAGGATTTTTTCAGTAACATCTAAATTTGAAAACACAAAGCCACTCACTTCTCCCTCCGAAAGGTGCATCTGGGAAGTATGGATTGATTCTTGGTGGCACGGCGAGAGGATTGGGATCAGGAATAGGTTGTAGAGGATCAGGGGCAGGAAATAGTGGATCAGGATGACGAGGTGGATCTGGTCCCCGAGGTTGTTGCGGTGGCATTGGACCATATGGATTGCGAGGAGGGTCCGGCACAGCAGGAGGTGGCTCTTGGTGCGGTATGATTATTCCACGCGGGATGGATGGAGCGAATGGTCTTTCCTGGAGAAAGAAACTTCTTCGTACAAGTCTCATCTCATTTACACAACAAAACCACATAAAGAAAAATCCTCACAAGAAGTGGTACTGCTCGTTGTGAGAGCTTCTTAATAGCATGCTCCTCCGCGTAGACACTGCGGAAAGTCCTGCCATCCCGTTGCGCTTCTTGTACTTTGACAGTGCCGAATTCACTAAAATAGATCTTTATGCCCTGATCTCCACACAAAATACCTTTAGCCCGTGAAAAACATCGAGAATCAATAATATTTCCGTTCGAATGGGGAGATAGTGTCATACCTGCTCAGTCTCTGTATCCAGTAAGTACGATCAACAGAAGGAGCATGTAGAATCGAACGCATGAGGCGATTTACACCAGAAAGACGAACAACAGCACGAGGTTCCATGTGTTTCAGGATTTGGTCTCGAATACAACGCAGAGAAAGTAAGTGAACAAGCGTGACACCAGTAGCTGCTGAAACAAAATAGGACAATTCTAGTGAAGTATTGAAACACAAGTCTGTCACCAGCTGCCAATACTAACCTGAGCCGGAAAGTGCAACAGCAACACCATTAATTACGTTGTCTTTAACAGAAGCCGGCTGTACTGTGAACGAGGAGAGAAGTTTACGGGAACGATCTGAACACCATCAATTAAAACATATTTTGAAAATCAACGCCTAGAATGAAAAAAAAAGTTGTTCGAGAGATGCCACAGCAGTTTTATTGGGTACAAAATCAATACCAGGCCATGGTTATCCATTTCGAACTGTGGATAACATAGCAGCTAATGCGGAAAGATTGCGAGGAATCAGCCATTTTGGCCAGTGAAACTTTGCCTGTAACCCTCATTAAATGAGAAGTACAGTAGCTACACTAGAAAAGCAAAATAGTCTTGGTAAAAGACTCCTCTGATGAGAGAATTAGATACTTTATTGCTGCATTTCTGGGGGAAAACCTAGTCCAGAAAAATCTAAATAATTTGTTTGTACATAAAAGAAATCCTCACCAACTGTCCTTCCAACATTCACAATGGCGGAAAGGCTTGGTGATGACAAAGCTGTTATCAAAACGAAGATATCCGAAGTCTGATGCTTAGTTCGACGTTCAAAATGAAGCTCTACTCCCGAGAGATTATCCGTGCCCCAAGACTGCAGCGATGTATTCTGAATGGGAAGTAGCTGTCTACTGCTGCATAAACAAACACTAAATTGAGATGTAAATTACAGAATATCCGAAATCCTCCATGTAATCCCTGGCAGCCCGTACAACTCGGTCTTTGAAGGCTGTGATACTTTCATGACCGCTATCCTGGTCCATCTCATCATCACTTTCTTTTTTGGGCTGGACATTTGGTGGAGGATTTTGGGGTTTTGCAAATGCTGTCGATGTTGAAGGACCCCTAAAATCGTAAATGTTCGAATCGCCCAGAAAGAGGGTAGGCACAATGAAGTTCTAGAAAAGATAACACTTCTATGCCTTACATTTCCAGGAAAAGTCGGTCCCCGCTAACAATCCCAGCATCTTTCAATGTCGTACCATCACCGAGATTCAATTCCTGTGCACCCAAAAGAATTCGTATCGTACGTGCATCGCATCTTAAAGTAACAAGATAGTCCTACGAATGATTAGAGGAACCTTCAGCGGCTGAATGGAGGACTAACTCACGAGTTCCCGAGTTGAGAGCATATCTTTGAGCGAAGTTCTCCCAAAGTTCCTGTGGGATCAATCTCGATTTGGAAAACATTGCCATCGGCTCGATTTTTGACACTGATTTTCATCTGCAGCACGAGTTGAGCTTCCTTTTACTACCAATTCGTTGATAATCGACTTTTACAGACTCTGCTCAAGATTATGGGTAACACCAGAAAGTGCTTGCATGAAAATGTCAGAAACATGTATTATGATCAACAACAATGAGTAAAACAGGTAACAATCTAGCAACAATGAACAAGAATCCATAGAAATCCATACAAGTAACAACGCTTGAGAAAACAATGTCCATATCCAATCATCACCAAACGCACGTATGCCATTACTCCTTCCTTGGAATTTTACTGCTCGATTCACCAGCTTCTTGAGAGACATCTTCTGATTCCCCCTTAGTCTGAGGGTTTTCGAGGGATTCTTCGAGTACCCGGCCATCCACAACAAGTGGGCATTCGGATTCGTCAACTGCTTCGGCGTCATCTCCTTCTACACCATTACCACCGTTCCTTGCCGATTCTGCATGGATCTGAAATGCCGTTCTTCAGTGCTAGTGGCGATAAACCATAACCTTCTCAAGGGACAACTATACTGACTTACGAAAAAAAAGATCGTTGCCAGCAAAACTGACTGCAATAGTCTTCAAAATGGAATAACATATGTCGATGTTTGAGAAGAACATTCCAGACGCTCTCTACCCGAGAAAGTAGAACTCCTACCTTCATCGAACGTTTGCCCATGTCAGTTCCAGTAATTTGACGCAACGCAACTGTAGCGTAACTTCCAGATGGTAGACTAAATTGGACTTGGAGTGCCAGAAGGTCGCCTACCATTTCGCTTTCGTCAATTGCGCGAGTATTTATGCCATCCTACGAGAAAAAAAGGTTTAGAAATCTACAAACTCATTCGAAACAGAGTCAAAGTATGATACCTGCAAGTATGCCCTCGGTTCCGAATAGTTTATAAATTTCCACTTCACGTCTTTGGGACATATTAGCATTGCCCTTGTCGTCTCTCCTAGAGCGAAGCGACTAAATCTCATTGATTTTCGGGAAAAAATGAACAGAATGTGAGAACACTGTACCAATAACTCACTCTTCTAGGCTTGAGAACGAGGAGTTAGTTAGGCCATCCTCTTTCATCATCTCCTCGTACCATTCCGACACTGTAAAAGCTCCATCATTAAAGAAGGCTTTGGTTTCGAGGCTAACAGTGAACTAACCGTAATTTCTTTCATAGTTCGTATTTTCTCCTGGAAGTGGTATGTAGACGTCGAAGATGGAAGCACCGTCAGCGAGTTTCTGGCCATCTTTTCCGAGATCATCAGGACAAACAGTAGTCCCTTTCTCAGCGACTCGACGAGATGCTACCTGGTTCACTTTACAATGTCTACAGAATTTGAAAGAACTAAAATCTGACTATTGAAAATCTACCTTGTTCCACAGAAGACTCTGATAAGCATGAACATACAGGCTTCTAAGGTTAATGGGCAACGCCTCCGTAATACACTAAAAATACGATAAAGCAAGCGTTACAAAAATACAATTCAAGGGAAATCATCAAATAGGATTGAAGCTGTGCAAAGATGCAATGAATGGTGCAAAATACCTGCTGCCAAGTGCCTCCTTTGGCTAAACACCGGAAAATAATCGCCTCAATTGATGCGAAGGCTTGACTCCCTTTCAACTGTTTGAGAGCTTGTGAGGCGTCTCGGGTTTTCTCCCAACATCGCACCGCATTTCCCACTGTTCCAAGATATCCTAGATTTATACAATTCCATAAAATCGAAGGGGCAGGCCGAAAGCAAACGAATTTTCTTACCAGGCAAGTGTTCATTAGAAAGGATGAGTCGCACAGCTCCTTCCCAGTCCCTACGTAAAATATGTTTGCCAACAACAGCAGTGTTAGTATCACAAGATCCAAAGCGCTGAGTACCTGGAAATTCACAACTTTTGATAAATAGGACAGCAGGAAGTGAAAAACATACCAAAATAATTTATAAACCCGTCCTTCTCAAACTCCTTCAAACGCTCCTCAAGAATATCCCGAGTTTCTGGTGGTATACTTCTAGAAAAAAATTCTTGAACAGGAGGAAGAGAAGAGCGAATCCATTCGTGCGAACCTTAGAATGATACTGAAACGATTTCCCCAATGTCCACCCATTTTCAGCTCTTGGTCTTGGTAGCTGAAGTCATAGACGACAATATCTCTGAGTCGAGGATTTAAGCTGAGTATTCGCTCCTTAAAAGGATAAGAAAGTAAACGGAGTAAAGAGTGAAAATAAATGGAGTAAAGATCAAAGACGATTCTGATGGAGCCAAATAATGCAAACCTTTTCAATGCGATTGCAGCTAACACGTTGACATGTCACAGCACGGCGATCCTTGATTCCGTGGGTGCGAAATGTGTTCACTGTTACGCTAAAAAGGAGATACACGCGGTTACGAATGACGTAAAACCTTTACATACAGTGGGCGTCGGTGGGTCTTCCACGGCCTCGAAAAGCACGCGGCGCGACCGCGCCGCTGATGATGGAATCGTCGCCGCTGTGGCGAATAAGGGTGTCCTTGATAGTTGTCCATCACATTTGATGCTTACTAATGAGAACACTACCTAACTATTGAGGAAACACCATAGTTTGTTGTTTCGGAGCGTACTCCCGCTCGAGCGGCGCGTGCTTACCGAGGCGCAGAAAGGCCACTGCCCTTGACGCTCACTATACATACAGGTAAGCGCGAGAAGAAGCTCAGTCTACCACTTACTTGAGGAACTTGGCGATAAGGCCAAGAGCATAGCTCGTGTCTTTATTCTCCTTGGCCAAGGTGAAGTAGCAGTGATTCGGGCAATCCTTCGCCCATCGTTTGCGTTTCCTGGAATAAAGAGACGATGTCAAAACTCGTAAAGAACCATGCTAAACCTATGCACACGTGAAGATGAAGTTTGAATCGATGAAGGAGCAAAAGATACCTTGTTTTGCTGTTGACGCCACAGTAACTGACTTCAATACCTTTCTCACTGGTTTCGGATCCCAGTTTGCCTTGATATCGTAACCTCAGAAATTCGTGGATAGCTTTCCTCTCGTCTTTGGAGAGTCCCTGAAGCAGAGTGTTATATAGCAGAACCAATAATTCACTGACGGTTTCCAGTTTCATGACATCCCAGGAACAAGTGGGGAAAGATGGAAAACACATAAGTAAGAATAAGTAAAACCCGTAGCCAACAATGAAAGGCGTAGAATTGAAGAAATGTGTTGAAACGCACCTCTGTAGGTATCAATAGAGGTTTTGAGTCTTTATTCAAGCCATCAAGCGCTGACACTTGTTCAGCGCTGATAACAGAGGGCACAGCAGCAGACTCGTCAACACCCTTTTCCTCTTCATTTTTCACAAAATTACGCATTTCAGAAGCTGTGGCTATCCGCAGTACAGTTTCGTCTGCTGAAACAAAATGATCGAAGTAAAAAATAGCAAAAACAACAAAGCTAGTCCGTAGAACGAATTTGCAAACCTGATATTTCCTGAACAATGAAGTCCGAGTAAAGTTCCTTTAGCACACATGGTACACTAACTTTGCGATCTCCAAGGTAATTTGTTATCCCATAGTCCACTTCCATACCTGTGAGAGAAACTATGAGACGAGTTCTACTTTATCGACGTTAGAACATAGGGAAAGGAGCAGAGGATTGAGAACATAATAGGTGGAGTCTGTACAACTGGACCAAATTCAGCAAAACTGCATACCTCGATTCTTCACGATAATATATGTAAGGATAGAATTAAAAGAGACTCGGAACCATGATGGAACCCTACCAGTAAAGAGTGTAATGATCATGAGAAATAATCACAAGGTCACTTCTAAACGTCGCGAGCAAAGGAGTACTAAACTAACATTCTAGCGCAACTATCTCTTCATGAACTAAATAAACATGCACCTCCTTACATAGAACGTAATAATATCAAGAATGAAGAGAAAACAGAAGAAGTTGCGAAAAAAAAAATCCAGAAATATTCCCAGAAATAGTTATTGCGCTCTGTTCACAACGCACAAAAAACCGACGCGAAGGGACGCGCCACGCCTTCGTAATCGGAGCAGATTAATCCATACTGTGTGGAAAAATGGGGTGTATACCTTTACTTGTGACTGTCAATTAGGAGTGCGCTCAGACTCTAATTAGCGTGGCAGAGCAACTCGGCCCATCTAGAGGCGGGACTTACCTTGCAGTGTGGATGGATCCATATCGGAAGCATTGTTTGTCATATAGTTCTATGGTTACCATGGGAATCTTGCGGGTTCAAATGTTAAGGTATACACTTTGGACAAGAACTGAACCAGTACGGGTACTAATGGCGTGGACCGGTATGTGCAATATGTGTTTAACAACAGGAAGAAATTCGTTAAGCTGAAAGTAACTTCCATAACTACTAGTCTTTGCCTAAGGATGATTTAGAACAGAAAAAAAACCTTGAAGCCAAACTTGATGTCGACCTTATGGTGATCATTATGGTTTTCAGCATGGCCCTACACCTTCTGACTCAAAAGCACCAAACAGAGAGTAATCCAAGTTGATAGCCCGTGTAAGTCATATCTTCATCCAGGTTCTGGTGGACGAGTTCTCTGCTCTCGACGAGGCACATGAGACTCTTTGCTGACAGCTAGCGGTCAACTAGGGCCTCTTAGCAATTGACAGTCACAAGTAACGGCCGCCTCCCGGAAAAATGTCGGAGGGTTTTGGAATTGAGTGGGCATATATAAGTCCCTAATGTGTATTTCATTTTCAGCAAGACAAGATGTGCTTTAACTGAAGGGAGCAGCTCATATGTGAGGAATGTACCATCTTTCTTTGGAGTTTGAAACTCTAACACCGATTCGAAACTGAGGCCGTATCCAAGAACATATCCGTTGGAAATGAAATCCAGACGGAAATGTAACCGCGCATTGCCAACATTTCCAATCCTGCTATCCAAGAACGATTTTTCCAGTTTGGGAACATACCCGCGGACGAGTTTTCCGTTTCAACACAAAGATTGGAAAATGTCCGCAGATTTGCAATAGGAGCAGAGTTTCTATGATTCCTGATCAAAGAGAATTGTATGCTATTGCCTGAAAAGCGATTCCATTTAGGGAAAGAGTATGATTTTCCAACTAGTAGCACTCATACTTCTTATAATCAAAAAGAATAAGGGGTCTACCACATTTTTTTTACAAATGATAGGGATTGGCTTGTTGTTCTTTCTCCAAAGATGTTCCCAGGGAAGGTTTCCTTTTTTTAGCATTTTTTTTTCAAAAAAATGCGTCTGAGAGGTATGCTTTCAACTAGGAGCCTCAAAGCATCGTACACAAGAAGTGTCAACCGAGTTTGGAACCAATAACTTTGTAACCATAACTAACTTGAAAAATTCTCCACAGAGGTTATGACAGACTTGAACACACCTACTTACCTGTAAACTATCCTCAGATTTCCTTCAGATAAATGTACTATCGTGCGTAGGTGCTGCATCAAGGACTATTAACACAACATCTGTTAGTAAGATTGCTGTCAGAATGTCAAACAAAAAGTTTCTTAGTCCAGATACTTGCTCTCTTCTGTTTCGTGTTTCACTCAAACATCACTATTTATCCATATAATGGTGCAAAGAAGACTTCTTGGTGAACATGCTTAGAATGAGGAATCACTAGTAGTGTGAATATGGGTTATACTGGAAATCATTGAGTTCGTAAGCAAACCTCATTTTTTGCTAGCGAAACCGTCATATATGATGAAAAGAGTTCTTCCTAATAAGCAATACTCCCATTTAACCCATATATCCAGACGATTTCGTGCGGATTAATATTTTTCCGTTGGGAGGAAAAATTTCGGCGGATAAATGTTCTTGGATTGCAGGAAATTGCGACCACGCCCACTTTTGCCGGTTTATCCCATTTAACCCATATTTCCAACTTTCTTGGATACAGCCCCTGGATATGCTTATAGAAAATCCCATAGAGATTTACCTTCTTTTTATTTGATGGTCCATGTCAACAGGCCCTTAGTGGACATGTAATTATTTCCAGAACTTCCATTTTCCTGCCTATTCGGCACGAAGACTCGTTTTTTAAAAGCAAGCGCTGCTACACAGCGAAGTAATAGAACAATGCTCATAATACTGTCAACAGTATACAACTAGTACTTCAGGCAATGTGAAAAAGTACCAGAAAAGAGTCGGCAAAACGTCTTGGAGGTATGGGGAATTGAACCCCAGCCCTCTCCCATGCTAAGGGAGCGCTCTACCACTGAGCTATACCCCCATGTCACTTGTGAATCGTGAATAGCATCACTCATGCAGCTGCTTTCTTTGCGAAGTAACCCATTCAAAACCGTAGGAAACGAAAATTGGACAAAACTTTATTGCAACAAACGTAAAATCTCATTGTGATGGTGGATGTTTGCCTTGAGAAGCCTCAGTAGACGGTGTCTTCGAAAAAAGCCGTTGAACGTCGTTCGGAATGAGATTGACGAGCACAGAGTCCATGAGGTCGAAGCAGCGATTCACATTTGACTGCATTTCACGGTTGACATGGTTGCGAACGTAGAAATAAACCATCACATTAATAATGAAGATACCACAGTTGAAAACAAAAGGAATTACTAGAAGGAGGATTCCAGAAGCTTTGTCGCTATATTTTTCCACAAATGCCGCAACAGATATATTACGATTTTCTATAGCTTCGCACGTAGAAAACACCATAGAGAAACTGCAGCACTCAACCGACCACGGCAAAAACAACTAACGAACTAAGAGCATCCCCAGACTTCGCCAGTTCAAAATGAATCAAAATGAGCCGGCGATATAAGAGATAAAGATCGTGGAAATGATACGTATCGATTGCCACGTTTCATCGCCATTAAGCGCTGCCAAAAAGAGCGTCATCGCTCATGTGTACAGTCCTTCTCAAAAAGATAGACGGATTGCGCGTGCGGTTTCTTAGTGTTGCGACTGCACCATCGCGGTGGGACCTTACTCGACCCTCTCACTAGGGGCATGCTCTCTCCGCATCCCTCGTTCGGGCCCCGCCGCGATGGTGCAGACGCGCAATCCGTCTATCTTTTTGAGAAGGACTGTACATACCCTGTGCCCAAAATGAACTGGCGATGTGGGTGATCGCGAAAATGGAAAAGATGCCTATCGATTGGCACGCTCCTTTGATTATAGTCTGTTCCATACGTGACGATAGCTGAGTATCCGAGCCTACTGTCTGTTTTTCTCGTCCACCTCTCCAGTCGCTGTGCACTTTCCCGAGCACTTTTCCTCTCTGGCGTCGTCCCAACTATCGTCCCCGGTGGAACGCACTATATCATCCCTCTTTCGTGTGGAGTCCCCTTATTCACTTTATCCATGTGGCGACCGCCGGCGGTCGTGGCGGAGTCTGGGGATATTCTATGTTTGATATAGATTGTCTGTTCACCTTAGCCCCACCTTCAAGGAAAAACAGGCGATTATTGTTCAGAATGAAGAATGTCAAGCAAATTAACGAGGCGAAAATGTCAGAAATTTGATGGTGTGGCTCACATGTCCATACATGTTCGTTCAAGTGAAACACATGTGTGGGTAAAACAACACGGGTCCGAGCAGTATATATGGGTGCTGCGATCGAGGACCGCGCATTGTTTCTGCGGATCTCAGCAGCGGCAGCTCTTCTCTTGACAATAGTGACCATCTACGTCAATCGTCATTGAAGTGGCTTTGAACCACTTAGCGTCCAGCTTTATCTGCTATTCTCTTAGCTCCTCCTCAGAAGGCAAAGTCTCAGTTCATCTTCTCTTATGATGTATTGGTAAATTTCCAATCTTCACCCTGATTCCATCAGTAAGCGCAAATTTTTTCGAAATGGCTAATGAGCCATTCCACGGGAGCCGAACTCATTATGGTTTGTACCGGCCGTCCATGTACAGTCTTTCTCAAAAAGATAAACGGATTGCGCGTGCGGTTTCTTAGTGTTGCGACTGCACCATCGCGGTGGGACCTACTCAACCTCTCACTTGACGCATGCTCTCTCCGCATCCCTCGTTCAGGCCCCACCGCGATGGTGCAGACGCGCAATCAGTCTATCTTTTTGAGAAGGACTGCAGATGTTTGTAGTGCACGTGTCCTACAATATCGGAAACTTCGCAGCAACTTCGGCTCATTCTTGTTAAGGGCAGCATTCACAAAAATTTTTTTCGTCACAGGTTTCACCTTATTGTGGAACCTTGGGGGACATAGAACTCAAATTCCAATTACGGAATAGCTTGAGACGCGCTAGAAATCCACAAAGACGAGGCGCTGTTCTCTATGCGCTTGATTGCACGTCCATTAACGTTCGTAGGTCCCGCCATGAGGATGTTAGTCGCAATTGTGCATACGACGGAGACTGTGCTAGCTGGTGCAGCGTTCACAAAAAGTCCACACTGACAGCAGCGTCCACCGCAACACCTCGCAGATAAATGGCAAATTCTTGTTTTCTACCCATTGTTGTGACTCTCTAGCAACCAAAGACACAATGAACGACTCACTTCGGAAGTGAGGGTTTTTGTGAGTGTTACCTGGTCATCTCCTCCATACACTACGAACATCATGCTCTCACAAAAAATACCTTTTCAAAAATGGGGTCCTCGACAGTTTCGAGATATTACAAGTACAATTCTCTTTTCGACAACTCAGGAAGATTGGATAAAAAAACCTACACAATGATTTCTGTGAGATTCCACGGACTTTGAACAAAAAGTCTAGTTCAGTGGCTCCAAACTCGAACAATTTCCGAAAATCTCCATGCAGAGGTTGCGTGTTGGAAGCATTCGTTACAAATACTACAGCCATGATATTTTGATTTTATCAACCTCCTCTAACAAGTATTTCGCTCAATCCGACCAAAGAACCGCTCTTGGGAATTTATTCGGGGAAACTACGACTTCTTACAAGGTAGTTGTAATAGTTAAGTTACGAATACGGGATATTGTCATGCAAAAATACCACAGAGTTCTTGATCAACACATTGAATAAGTCCTCGGTCTGACTTCTAAAAGAACTCATTCCTTTAGAATTTGCTACGCCAAACCAGAACACTCCGAACAGTCACTAATTTAAAGGGATTGTTATAAACCAGTTCTCACAAAGAGCATAACAACATCATAGTCTATTTAGTCCGAGAACAACTAACTATGCAAACTGTTTTAGGAACTGCCACTGCTTTTCAAAGGCTTGCTATTAGAGCTTCTTCATTCAAAACAAGCATTTGATAGCATGCGAGAAACAAACGTCCTACGGCGAATAAATGCCCCTTCTCAAATGCGTAGCGCGAACATTGAGTTTTCAAAAATTGCTTTACTACTGAATCCGAGTTTCATTGTTGTTTTGCTTCTCGTTTTCCGATTAATGACCTGTTGAAAATACGTTATCAAATTTCTGACGTGTGGGTAGCTTCATTTCAGTCTTCTCTATTCCTTGGACGGTCATTGGTTCACTTGTTCACCAATGGACGAAGAACCGCGCAATGTCTCGATGTTCGAGCGCCGCAAATCTGTTCGGTGAGTTCTTTTCGTTGTAACCGTTTCTATCCCAGACCAACGCTGTAAATTATGAATAAATCAAGCTCTTTTAGCTTTTCAAATGCAACTGAAGAGTTCCTTTTCGAACCTGATGTTTCCTCGAGAAGTTGTACAACTGAGTCAGCAAACACTGTTGTTGCTGATGAGGTGGGAATTGGTTTCATTTTTGGTTCAGTTTTCAGTTTTTCAGACCTACCATCTGAGCTTTTCATTTCAGAATATATTTCGAGTTCCAAAGGTTTCACGTAACAGGAACTTTCTCGGTGATTCAAACGTAAACGTTTCTCAGCATGATCAAGCACCTCCCTCTGCGCAGTCCGGGAATGTTAAGGTAGTGATCAATCTATGATTCCCTACAGAGGTGCTTGAAACTCTTTTGAAGATGGTGATCTCCCCGGGAACAAAGGCCACTGAAAGCAAACGCGAGGCTAAATTACGGAAGCTTCTTGAGATGCAGCAGAACCGCCAACTTCTCAGAGGTGACTGTTTTGAGTTCCTGAGCTAAAATAGAGATTTTTCATTCTAAGTTTGAGATTTTTTCCTCATTCCATCCAGACGAAAAAGACAGTAGATATGTTAAGCACGCAAAGACGACCGTCCTCCTGCAACTCCAAAAATTGACCTCGCCAAGACCGAATATTCATTCATTGGTGGTAGTTCCAAGTTAGACACTTCTAAGCTGCCAAGCACACAGGTAACTTTGGCTTTCATAGTTATTGAACTTCGACTACTAATGGTTACGTTTTATTTAGCTCCAATACACAGTGCCGGAACCAAGATTCTCTGATATTTCATGCATACGTTCAAGTGATAATACTTTTTCCGTTGATCAAGCTAAAGGTCCAAGCAATATAGGTTTGTTTCTCATTATCTTTACATTGTGCTTGCAGTTCATCCGTATTTTATCTTTTGGTATTCATACTTCGCCACCTTTGCATCGTTTAAAATATCTTCATTGTTTTTGAGTATTCTGGAAGGGTCTATGTTAAGGTCAGAGAGTGGTGCTTGCTAAATCAGATATGAACGTAGGACGGTTCCTTCGAATTGAAATGTTGCAAGCGAGAGAGAGGAGAAAAAGAAGGAAAGAAGATGTCAGGCTGCCTATATCTTTGCATACGTTGGCCAGGAGTTCTCCTCCGTTCTCATTTAAGACCATCGAGCCGTCCCTTTCACACTTTCACAATGTCCGACCATTCCTTGTCAGTACATGCAAAATAGAATACCATTCGAACCATTCATTCCCGTGATGCTCTACTTCTCATTTTCCTTCCAGTTTCAATTGTTTGCCTGGGATTTCACTAAATCCTTGATCATCTATAATATAACGAATCGAGACTTGCCCATTCAAAAATCCGCATTTTCTTAAAAAAGAAATGAACAGACCTTTTTGGTTTAACTGCGGCCTATTTGCCAAACCTTCCTCTCTTCGCTCTGCTACACTATATTGTCTATTTTGATAGTCATTTTTCCGAGCAGGTTGTGATGAGTCTGTTCTGCTTTATTTTTCTCGAAGTGATAGCTATTCTCTAGTGTGCTCAACACCTCTTCGTAACCCATCGCCGGCGATGGGAGTACATGCTGCCATGCTCAAGACTTCGGAAACCGAGGTTACAGCGCCTCTCCCTGCTTCTCATGTCAGCAGCACTATCAAGGAGGTACTGTTCGTGTTCGTGAATCAATAGTTTATATCTATGAGGGCTCTTAGATGGTACTCGCTAGCGACGAAGATTACTTCATAACGAAAGAGGAACGCACGCAACATCAAATGGAGGCATTGGCTGTTTGGTGTGCAATGATCCTTCGTTCACAATACGATGATGATGAGCTTGACATTGGGAGCAGTAAACAAGGTATTTTTAAGTTTTGTAGCATATTACAGGATCCGATTGCGCGATTATGGGGTTTGTATGCTGCATGATTAGGTTGTTTAGAAGCGAATAAAGTGTTGCAAGATCTTCTTGCCAAGTCAAAGACACGTAAATCCAGCACTACAGCGGAGAACAAACCGTTCAGATATGCTGATTTTTTGAAGAAACAGAAGAGGGGCTGCATTCGTGAGAGGTTCTTCTATTCTTGTCATCGTCTTACCAAACGTTCAAGTGAATATTTGTTATCAATTTCCAGTGCTCTTCGACTTTTCAACTCTTCTGATGTGCCTGATCTTATTCGCAGTGCTGTGAATAATCGTACATTCTCGATTCGGGCTGATTGCAGCGTATACTCCGATTTGCGTGAGTTTCTGCTCTTGGATGTCTGGATGGACTATATGTGAGGAGTCAGCTGCTAGGAACATTTGTTTGAACATGGGTACAGTCGCTTCTGACAGTCTAACTAGTGGTTACCAAGTTCCTGAGGCTAAACAATAAATAGGAGTGTTTATACTTCGGCGCGACGCGATCGTCGCGTCTGAGCAAACTGTTCAAATGCGATGGGTCCCGAGTGGAAGCATGCACAAACAGTGGTCGCGATGTGGTAGTTGGCGTTTGCCGTCGCGACGCGACGTCGCCGAGCGACGCCGCGCCCTGTTTATACTTTTTTCTTGAAAAACGACGCGATGGGCCCGATTCGCGTCGCGCCTGCTAGCAGACGCGACGCGATGATTTCGCCGATGTCGAAGCCTGGAGTAGGCTGCTGCTTCCTTGATTTTCTTGCTGTTTTGGTCTAAAACGTACGGGACTAGACCGCTTATCATAAGAACACATAAACATTGACGTTTACGCCAAAATCGAGCTACGTGTGCAATTCTGCGTGTACGTGGATTTGCGAATTTTGTCATGGCGCAAGCGCGCGACGCGACAGCTTCGCTACCCGTCGCGTCGCACGTGTTGTAGCCGTCGCCGCGACGCCATCGCCTCGCGAAAAAGTATAAAAACTCCTAATCGCCATTGATTTTTTGACCTACAAGCGGCGTTACTACAACTGGTATTGAGGAGCTATGACTTTTACTTTTTTACTTCTGGTCATGAAATGTGAATGATTCCATCAGTTACAATAATTAGGAAGAATGAGAATAGGTAATTTATGCTCATGGAAATCCATTTGGAACTACATATTTACTAAATAAAGTTGTGGTAGAGATTATGATATTTCGAGTAAATTCTACTTATGACGTCTTTTTCTGTCCTTTTCGCTTTACTCTTCATGCTGTGAAGTGGTGTTTTCTCAGCGATTTTTCTAAGAACATTGTGCTTTTCCAGGCCTTCAAACAACTCTTCTCCGCCTCTTTTTATCATTTCATCCGGCATGGCTTCATCTAGGATTGGAAACTGGTGCGAGTTTCATTTGGTCTTTGTAAAGTAAACTGAGATATTCCATTGGTTATTCAGTTTTCAAAACGGAGATCAAGATAGGAGATGGTGAAGTGTTTGCTCAAGTTATCAGCCGTTTCATCGTTCAGCGATTATTTTCTGATCCCAAGATTATGAAGAACAGAAAATATGCTATAGGTTGTGGAAAGTAAGTTGTTTCTACAGACATCGCTTCTGTGAAATTTTTCCGTGCAGAACTCATTAACATTTCAGATTGATTGTGACTGACGCGGGTCGTGAAGCTTTGCATGCTCATTTCCTACTGTACACATGCTGGTTCCTCTATTTCGTTGAGACGGCGAAGGCAACCTCGATTATCAAACATAATCCCAGAATGTTCGCCAAGAACTCGGCGTTCAAAGTGAGCTAGTCTTCAGGAAGCTGCATATTTACTCTTTGACGAAACGTATTCCATCTAGTGCATGGACGACGTTTTTGCTGAGCTGAGCAGGGAAGTGTTGTCAGGAAGTGGCGCTCCAATGAACAAAGTTTTTGCGAGAATGGGGTTCAAGCCATGTTTCAAGCAGGTTTGCACTGAGATTTTAGATCATTGTAGGCAGGCTTTTCACTAGTTTCTGTCTAGGGATTCGCAGACGACTACAACTACAAGGTGACGGAGTTTGCGGACCTCAACGATGGTGTAATATTGGGGTTGGTATTTACGATAAATAATTGTCGTCTTCAAATTCTTTGTCAAAGTTTCTACATTCATGTTTTTAGTAAACTCATTGAGTTGGTGACTAGCTGTCCGCCTGGTAGTTTGATTTCTCGCCTGCGTAATCCTGGCGGTGACCGACTGAGAAAAATTGGCAATGTCAAAGTCTGCCTACAAGTTGCTGCTGAGAGAGGAGTGGATGTTGGAGGTAGGCGAACTTCGAATCAATGCAAATTTCCGTTACCGACTTCTGCTTCTCAGCAATAAAAGCAGAATCTATTGTGGCCACTAACAAGGAGGCAATTTTGGAAGTGTTGTGGAAGCTAGTTGGAGTTTATGTGGTATGTTTCATAATTTCTCTCACCAGTTACGCAATCTTACTTGCTCTATGCAGTCTCCCGGAGATGTGACCAAGAGTTGTCGTTCATCTTTAATTCTTTAATTCTTCAAGTAGAAGTTCAACTGCCAGGGCTATTTCTGATATTTATTTCGTGGTAATTTCTGTACTTTTTTTTGCAGGGTGCTGATGAAGAACGCAATCTAAGACGTGCCTCCTTAGCACTTGCCGATCGCCAAGGAGGCAAGTTTGCCCTTGGAGTCGTACCAGAAAGGGCAGCTGGTGAAGAGATTGTACTCCATGTATGTAAACAGATTGGATATCAACTGGGAATAAAGGTGAGTGCACGTAATGGTCTCACAGCGGAGACGAGGGCTTATCTGATTGATTGTTACATTCTTTGCCTCTTTCTACGTCCGAGTGTTTAGAAATTCTACTTCGAAATCCAGGTTGACTCGCTCAATGATCTTCGCGATGGTCAACTGCTAGCAGGTGCTTGGCGTTTATACAACGTAAATGCTCCAGATATTCGACTGTATCCTGGTGAAACCCTGTTGGAGAAAGTAGCCAATGCTGTACGTTTTTGAGCATTTTCTGCTAAGCTAGCTGGTGCGTAACATCCCTCCTCCCTTGTGTCTTCCCAGAAATAGACTTTTAGGCTGAGACGGATCTGGGTGTTCCATGGGGTCTGCACCATTCTCTTGGGCTATTTGCACATCTCTACCTATCTCGTCTGTTCTCAATCCGTGAACTGTATGATGCAGCCACAAGAATCCAGAGGGCTTATAGATCGTATAGGCTTCTTAAGGCAATCAAGGTACACATTCAGGAAAATTATTGTCGGTGCAAAAATTTAAGTTGTTTATATTTTTATTAAGAACTACCTTTCGTCTGAAGAGTATACCGCTGAGAGGATGCGTCGGGTCGCTGCTGGAGCATCGTTCAGTATGGCAGGAGATCACTCACTCATGGCCACTTACACTGTTGCTCCTGCGGACGCTGAGAACAGCGTGTTTGTAGACTCACCATCTGTTGGTGAAAGTCAGCCCCTGGAATTAGCCTCACAAGAAGGCATAGAAAACGAGTCAGTTAATCGAGGGGATCAGTTGAGAAGAGCTCTCAGGTGATTGAAATGGCGGTATAAATCCAGGTGAATAGATTGAGTTGTTACAGCATGTTGAGAGACGAAATCGAAGCGGGCAAGCTGAGGTCAATCGAAGAGAGAGAAAGACATGCTAATGAAGCCTTATTCATCCATTTGACCGTAAAACTGCAGGTATGTTATCACTTCTTCAGATTATATTGCTTTGTGAGGTACCGATCTGTCCTTCTCACTAGGGGTACCTACAGGGTGCGTCAAAGTTATGGCTACACGATGAAATTTTCAATCTAACCGCAGTGCCCACGCTTTTTAGATCTCTTCGTTTAGTTACTTATTATTCTGCCAACTGAGGCTGAATGGGCGAACGTAGTGAGCAAGTTATAGATGATTTCGTAACCAAATTCAACTTCCTGGGTTATTTTGAGAACAATTCGTAGTTTATGAACATAATTCCGGATACATATTCAGTGACAAGCAAGCACGATGAAATTAAAAGATTGACCCGCATGGTAACTTCCCTACCCTCATCTGTCTTTCCCGTCGTAACGATCCCATTCCGCACACTTGCTTGAATTTCAACTATAACTTCGTCGTAAAGACCTCCTTGCCACTTCTCTCTTCTCGCTTTGGCCCACTGCGCCGGTTCTCCACCCCCACCCTCTGTTAATAATCTATCGCCACATGTGACTGTAATTATTGTAAATATTTTATCATTTAGTGCTAGTCCACCTGACTTGTTGTTATTGTATTCCTTATTGGAGATTTTTTAGGCTCTTGCTCGTGGATTTCTTGCTAGAAAACGATTCCGAGCATTACTCACAGAAAAGAAGGCGGAAGAGAAAGCCAACATTGAGAGACGAGCGGCAACGAAAATACAGGTGTTTCTTTTCTCTGAAATGGAAGATATCGCTAACTGCCCTTTGTTTGTGAGTGCATGTAATGAGCAAAATGTTCAAGTTTTGTGCGCAAAATTCATTCTCCCAGATTCCGTTGAAGATCACATTCTTATATATGTGGACGTCCACGATTTTGGTTACAGCTTTCCAATCCATTGCTTCTGAAGACATTGAGTGAGGCGGTGGCTTAATTTGTTAGTAATGTATCTCTTGTCCTAGGCTCTGGTTCGTGGATTCCTCGCTAGGAAACGCTTCCAAGCAGTACTTGAAGAAAGGAAAGCCCAAGAGCAAGCCAGTACTGAGAAATGCGCGGCAACGAAAATACAGGTGCATCTTTCTTCTAAGGAGAGGCCAGTCATTTGTTTATTATGAACTGTAAAGGGAATTCAGACACAAATGCTTGGAATAGTTGAAAGGGTTGGATATAGAAAACTTCTTGATGTAATAAGACTTGAGGAAAGGAATAGAAATCGAGCAGCAAGTAAAATTCAGGTCATCTGATCAAGCTTTCAACTATTTCATGATAAATAATAGATTTGATAGAAAACTAGATGAGCCGTGATTTAGAAAGCGTTCCGCGATTACCAACTTCGGAAGACTAAACGCAACGAGCGCCATGAAATGTTGGCGAAGGTTAACAAGGCTGTCACCGCCATTCAGGTGAGTTATTATTCCAGACTCTAATTCATTACTGTTGGCATCGAAACTGAGTTTTTCACTTGTAGTCGCTTTTCCGTATGCGCCAGGCCAAGAAAAAGGTGGCAAAGTTGAGGGAAGAAAAGGCTCTAGAGGAGAAACGCGAATTTGAGCGCAAGACTGCTGCTGCCATCACTATTCAGGTTAATCTGGCACTATGGTGCGGTAACTTAAGTGATTTCATAGCTAACAATAACGCGATCTCTTCAGTCACTATTCCGTGCGTACCTGGCCAAGAAAAATCTGGAGAAGCTGAAGGAGCAAAAAGCTCTAAGAGAAAAGCTTGAATTTGAGCGCAGAACAAAAGCTGCGGTTGCTATTCAGGTTTCGACTTTATCATTCTGTATGCAAAGTTTTCTAATGATGAAGCGAACGTGTTCCATGAGATTGATTTTATTCTCAGTCTTACATGCGCATGTTCATTGCAAGGAAGGTGTTGGAGAAGCTAAAAGAGGAAAAAGCTCACTCTGAAGCAATTAGAGAGGCAGCAGCTATTGTCATACAGGTAGTATAAGTACAGCTGTTGAAGTCGTTTTTCTCTTTTGTTGCCCTTTTTGAAATCAGAAATCGATTTATTCCAGACACGCTGGCGCGGATGGATCGCAAGGTGCAAACTGCTGGAGATGCAGAAAGAACGCCGACTGGAAGAAGAGCGTAGGGAAAGAGACCAGGCTGCTTGTACCATCCAGGTTTGCTTGTTCGATATAAGGTTACTTCTCTACTACTGGGTCTATGGAAGAGTTTCCTGACACTTTTGAGCCTCCTTTTTGAATATATTTTCTTCTGTAACACGTCCAACAACTTCACAATGGATGTGTCATCATTATTGGCAGGAACTCTGGCCGTTGCTGTAGAGTTCGTCGGCAGCAACCGCGAATGAGTAGTTCCGTTGAAATTCCACCAAAAGCCGAGCGTTGCCTCATAAGGAGGTAGTTCTAGTTTTAGCAGTGGAACGCAATGTTACCAGAATCCATGTCACCCAAACTTCCTTGGGTAATCTACAGTAATCTACTTAGGGAAGCTGCTTCTTGTCTTCAGTATCCAAGTTGAGAGGAGCGGAACTCTGTAGAAATGTCGAAAAGGGCGCATCTTTCAGCACTGGGAGCTGGTGGCAGCTCAGATCCTTTATGAATCCATGCATCGTATTTCCATGCTTCTCCTAGGCGGTGCAGATGAACAGCTGCTGTATATGACAGCTAGAAGTTCCTCTACCAGCTGATCGATATCCCTCCGCTGCTTCGTTCAATCAGCTTCAGGAGACATACGTCGACCACTCCAACCGTTCAACAAAATCCTCGTTAAAATCGAAACCGGCGTCTCTAAATTTGCGGAACCAAGCTTTCTCTCTTGAGAGACAGTGGAGAGGCCTATCGTGCGAATTATATTTTTCCGCATCGCTTGCGTCGCTTTTTTTCGAAGATGCAAAGCAGGAGCTACTGAACATGCTCAGAGTTAGTGCGAGGAAAAATTTGGAAAAATTAGACAGCTGGCCAGCCGTTTTATTCCTTTTGAATGGAAAGTTTTGGAACATTCCTCAGGAATTTGGCCAGACAGGAAAGTGCAAGGAAACTTCTAACAGTCGAATATAATCTCACGTTTCGTACGATCCGATCACGCCTAACGTGGTCATACAGGTTTCCAAAATGTCTCTTTTCTTATAAGTGGATGCGGTAACAGACATTGGACTTCATCCCTTAACATTTGGATTTGAAAAAAATTAATCTCAAGTGCTGCATTGCACTCGAAAAATGCCACGCAGAGCGACTTAGTTGCTGTTGTTGTTCTACTATTCTAGTACTAGCCCCGTCTTTTTTCTCATTTTGAGCTATTTTTGCTACTTTCATCAGTTGTTTGCCCATATTAGCTGTAATTAGGTCATATGCAATCAATCGTTTAGAAAGCCTACCGCGCTTACCGTCTGAGGGAAGAAATGCGAGCGATGCGACGACAGATGTGGTTACAAATTGAGAATGCTGTGATAGGCATTCAGGTTCGGCTTGTTTTTCATTTCGTTTGTATAAATTTGTGTTCTAAATCCGAATTTGCCTGCATGCATACTAAATTGCAGAGATACGTGCGTGGAATGTTAGCTCGTAGGCGTGTTGCTGAAATGGCTGCGGAACGCCAGAAATTTGTAAGACGTGTGGTAGTTGTTCAGGTTCGAATAAATTCATTTCATATTTCCACCTATTCAAGAAAATTTCCACCGCTTTCTTCATGTTATACTGGAAAGAACATTTACAGAGTCGCGTTCGCGGATTCCTTGCTCGATGTCGTACTAGAAAAATGTTAGCTGAACGTGAACGTCAACGTGCAGAAAACGATGCTGTCTTTGATGACACACAGGAGCATACGCCATCGACGTCAGCTGAAGATGTAATTCCTGATGATGTAATTCCTGATTCCTATCTTCTTGAAGCGTCCTCCAGATGATCCTATTCCTCTTTTCAGGTGGAGGAGCCCGAAATTGATCTGGAGCGACTGCGTCGCCTACAGCGTAATGTTAGAGAAAATGAACGCAAACAGAAATACTATTCTAGTTTGCTGGAGGTGATTGAGGATTTCTCGATAGCAAAATACAATATAGTTTCCGTATTTGTTCATTATTACGATGAGTAGCGGTAACTGTTCCAGGCTTGCGAGCGAAAATTGTCCGAGGAGGATTCGTCGGACGCCCAAGGCAGAACAGTCGTTAGCCAGGTACACTTAAAAGAATATGTTGTTGGATATAAAACTACCACGTGAATAATATCATTAGCTGTTGTGTTTTCAGCCATCTGCGCGTAGTTCTCGACCAGTTCGAACTTTAGCTGACCAGATTACTGCTGCTATTAAAATACAGGTATAGAACTTGCCTACGAAAGTTAGTTTTCATAGATTTTTTTTTAATTTTAAGCAGAAATGTACACTTGTCTTTTTACTGGATGGGGTATATAATCCTGTTCAGGCATGGTTCCGAGGTAATCGCACCCGCGCCAACCTTCGCGAGCATTTGCATAGAAGACGCTCGTTCATGCGAGCCTATCTTGAGAATGTTGCCGCTGAAGAACCGCATGAAGTCGCTGGTAGCATGGCACTTGATGCGAGACCTGTTCATGCAAAGTATGTATATTACATTATACTTTTCTTAACTTAAAAAAAAAACTTTTTTGAAGAATACAAGATGCTGTGGAAATGCTGTTCGATCCGAAGATGTACATATCGAAAGTGGGAGCCTTCATTCTGAGTACGCAAGTTATTTAATAATTGTACATTTTTCGGTACTGCGCGCAATCGGACATCACCAATTTTAGATCGTTTGACTGCATTGTCACCGCATCTTTGCACCTATTTTGTGGTGGATGCTGAAGGCTTGGTCGCGCTGCTCGATATTTTCGGACAGAAAACAACTGGTCGTGGTCCCGCTACTGCTGAGATACTGACAATTCTCTCGGATGTGTTTTTGAGAGTGCTCGAGGTGAGATGTAGTGTCGAAGGTGGCGTCTAGTAGCCGGTGTTTCCTTATCGGGTCAGTATGATGACGTCATACTTGATATTCCTGGCCGGAGAAAAGCGAGTTGGGGGGAGGCACCCCAAAAAATGGTCGCAATGGCTACCTAGGCAGATTTCTTGCGAGCTAAGCCATCTAACAGAGTTAGTTAATCGAATAACTTAAAATCGATGTAAGAAGCAAAGAATTTTAGAAAACTGACAACAGATACTTTGCAGTGCTTCCGTTCTTCCTAACTAAATATCTTTGCGACGGACAAGTTTGTTTGTCTTGTCAAAAGTACCCTGCGCTTCCTGCGTAGGCCTACTCTATCACAAATTCCTGCACTTAGCAGGTTGGAATATGTGCGACCTGATTTCGTGACGTTCATCACACATGGACTGATATCGCGGCGAAAAGAGCGGGGCGCGACGACGATCCCTCTCCTTCTCTGGACTCTATGCAAGCCACATTGTTCCCTCGTCTATCTGCGACCTCCGCATGCCGCATTGTTCTCTCGCCTGTCTGTGTCCAGTGCGAGCTCCCATTGGCCGGCTTCGCAGCCTCGATCCCGGCCTTCCTCTTGGTTCGTGGCACCCCCGTTGTCTGTCTCTAACTTGGTCGCGCGGTGAGTTTGCGCGCGGCGGGTGACGAACGTCTGTAGGCCGTGCGACCTGTCAAAGGTATCCCTGTAATCTTTAGCATGTGCCCTCCCCCTAACTCTCTCATCTTCCTGACCTGCATTATCAGATCCTCGATAGAAGGCTCTGACGCAGGTGTGCGAGCGAAACGCGGAGACCGTCATCATAGTCCTGCTCGTTTTAGGCAGCTCTAGATAGGCAGCCTATATAACCCTTTGGACCTCGTCCTTAGTGAAGCTGCCGCATCAGTGACTCTTACGAGATTAGGGAAACACTCTTTATCATTGCTGTATGTAGCTTGAAGATGAAACCCACAGGGAATAGCTTGCTGGGCTCTATTTCCTTGGAAGGGGGGTGGGGGCTGGGGTAAGGTTCCACAGGAAAGATAGGTGGGCATCACGGGAGTGAATAATCTCAGACATTCACGGGATTGGAGCGCAGGTGACATGCCGCTCCAATCCCGCGAATGTCTGAGATGGTGCTTATTGGTTGGAAGAACGAAGTACAATTACACAAAAATTCCAATGCCTTTCTCTCTTAATGATGAATGCAGAAAAGGTATATTTCATAGGTTGAAATCCGTATAAAGGTACTGCACGAAACTTATACCAAACGTATTAAATATACGAAGATACTCAATGTTCTACACCCTTTAAATTTCAGAAAATTTTATTACGACAAAAATAAAGATACGGTAAAGAGATCTAATTTTATAATTCAAACGCCTCTCTTGTACCTTTTTGTCAATTGAATGCAGTGCTTTTGTCAGGATTGATGCACAGGATGCAGTCTGTAGACACGCATGCACACCCAAGCATAAACACACCCGGCAGAATGCATCCAGACCTTCCCCTGCAGTGCAGGGACAGGGAGTCCACCGCTGAATCCACAAGCCTTTACAAGGTTGCGTTTGGTCTGCGATTAGCCCACTATCCGTCACCTTGAGATGCGCCACATAGCCTCGCAACAAATCGGCTGGGATCCATCGTATGAGGGAAATCTTAGGAGAGAAAGCCTAGCTGGAGTTGTCATTCAACATATCGGTAATAATGGAAAAGGATTAATGGAACAATTTTTCCGAGGAATGCTGCATTGCTGAGATTGATTTTGTTGGCTGGAGTTATCGATGTTGTGTATTGCTGTTTCAAATGGCTTGATTTCTAGTGTCGACAGGCAGCTGTGATAGCTGAGGTAGACGCTCAGCTGGAAGACTGTGCCAAAACAGCACTTCACATATTTCACGCCTTTCACGTCTATCCACAAATTGTGTTCACATTTGGAAAAGCGATTTTGGCATTGCATGGTCGACCTGGAGCCAAAAAGTACTTCGACAAGGCACCTTTCTACTTGAACTATGCCAAAAGAAGGTTAGCTGCTTAATTTTGATTCGTCTGATCTCACTATTTGGAACCTGTCTTTTCAGATTTGCTCGTTTATCACCAGCTGATCCGCGCAAGGTTATTCTCACAGAAATGCTCAGCCAAATGTTGCCGCCTTAATGTTATATTGCTGTGAAATTGACTTTTTCCATATCTTATATCTCGTGTTATTTATTTGTTCTCTGTTCATCTCTTCAAATCGCGTATCTCTGTGTTTTATCGCCAAATAGGATGAGCTGTATGCATTTTAAAGAAAGTAAATTTCATGCATGTCAAAGAGTTCCTGTAAATAAAATGCATTCTGTACGAAACAATATCAAGAAGAAATGTCCGCACAGCTTGGTTGTCTATGGACTGCAACGCGCATATTATACTGTAGGGAAAGCGCGAGGTAACTAAGCCAGCGCCACCGTAACCTCCCTCCCCGCCATTCGTTGCTAAAAAAACCCCGCCCTAAGAGGTATAAAAGAGGCTAAACTCTGGTGTTCGGCGGCGCTACTACTCCCCCCCCCNGGTCGTACCGTATAAATACAAAAATCGTCCTCGAATTTGTCATTTTGGAGCACTGGTAAATTCTCGTAACCAATCGATATTGATTTCTTGGCAAAGTCGAAACAGTCGTAATTCTGCTAGAAAGTTAGTACCAATAGTAAGTGAAGCTGGGCAATTTTTATCACTCGCTATCAAAGCTCTGTACGGTTTCCGTATTTCACCTAACGTTAGTTTTACTGAACCATTGAAAGGGATCTCACTTCCATTCGCAGCTAAAGCTGGCGCAGTTTGTGTCTTCTCACGACGTATATGCAAAGACGAGAGGGTTGTTTTGTTGATAAATGTTAGTGAACTGCCTGTATCCACTAACGCTAGCGTACTTTGATCATCGCACTTTGCACAAATGATGGTATTGCTTCTTCTGCTTTGACTGCGTGGGCGAGTCCAATCACTATGGGTACATACGTCAAAAATTTCGTTGTTGCTACGCGCATACCTATGTTTGTGCGCGCGGTGTTGTTGTTTTCTTCGGCGTCGTCGTTTTCGTCATCGTCGGCATCGTATCGCGGTTAGCGCGGGTGGTGTTGGCAGGCGCTAAGATTTCCCTGAGTTCTATGGTGTTTACGTTATTTCGCGATCGTGAGTCATGGAATCGTCTCCTCATAGAACAGCAAAAACAAAGAAATTGGCCGAATGCTGAGAATTTTAACCATATTTCCAACGCAAGGCAGAGCCCGTTAGGTGTTTCCCCTTCCTTCTCTTTTTCTATATTGCTGAGTTCGTTGGGGCAGGAGGGGGCTCCCTCCTGCCCCATTGCGGCCACTTGTTAGGCCCTTGTTTGCTCCCATACCTCCATATTATGCTTCTTGTGTTGTAATGTGAAGTAAAGGATAAAGCCATTGGTACTGTGTCTAGACTAAATCGGCGATAATGGGAAAAGAGTCTCGGAGAAGAGCGTGTTGATAAAAGGAGAGTCCTGCATAGGTGAAATTAGCAAGAGGTCCAGTGGTATTCCGTTCTTTTGAGAACTCTGGCGGCGTGGAATGTTCCTTGCGAGTTTTTTTTTTTGTTCCACCAACCAGTGGGAAGAAGGAACAGTCCAGGTCCGAAGTGAGAGATCACCCCACGTACTTTATCATTTAACAATACTCTTAAGCCAGTTCTTCCTTTTATAGTGCGTCCCATCGGGGACAATTGTACGAGAAAAACAAAAAAAAAAGAAATTTCTGTGGCTGTGATCCGAAGAAGATATCATCGTCCAAAAGCATTTGTGAAACAGCAGTGGTAACGCATGTCACTACGATGTGTACTGATGACGATTCTCTAATGTCCCGTGTGTAGCGCGGAGGATGTCCGAGGCGCCGATTTATGCACACATGCTCATTTAATGTAGGGTACGGGACGCGCTACGTATGTAATGGTTGAGGTACAGTTTTGGAAAGCCCTGGGCATACTTCAAGCGACGCGATTTAGTCACCGCGACTGAGTTTTGCATGAGCGATCCAGTCGCCGCGACTGGATCGCGTACATGGGCATACTTCATGGAATGTGTGGCGACTTATGTCGGATGGTGGCGCCTTAGACTCTTGGACTTGTTCAGTCAGTTTGTGCAATGATTGCAATGGTTCAGTGGATAAGATATTCAATGCTGTACAAAGGATAGAGAGAGCAAGGTGAGAAGTGAGCGCCTTTTACGGCTTACAGCATCATTCTGACTAGTAAGTATCATAGCAAGGATAATACGGGTCAGCCCCGCCCCTCCTATTAACGGTGAGTGTGAGTACTACGAAGATCATCGATTTGTCGATGATACTCCGGCGGGCGACAAGAATAATCATAAACAGTACCACTGGTCTTAGCTTTCTTCGTTGTCGTAATGCGGCGATCGACTTCTTGACATGGGCGATGGCGATGGACAGCTCGAGGACGTGGAGGGCGATGGCGGATGGCGGGAGTTGAAGGCAAACGGTGGCTAGACGGCGTGGACGGTGGCTTGACGTGGAGTGCAGGACGGCGGTGGCTGGAGTTGACGGCAGACGGTTGGAGTTGTGGACTTCGTAGCCTTTTCATAGCTACGGAGTGGTTCCTTGCGACATCTGTCGCAACTTCCTTTAATGGGAGTGAAGAAGTTGTAAAACCATAGGCATGGAAAATTTCACCGGAGTATTCGGGAAGATTCCTGCCTCGGCGCTCAATTGGTCCATCGGGCTCAGAATTTTTTTGCGGTGCCTGGTTTCCTGCTCTCTCACAGATGGCTGTTAGATTGTAACTGACAGAATTAGGCTGAGCTACGCTGCTAAAGCCACGACCGTAAACCGTGTGGCCAAAGACCGTTTTGGCTACGTGTAGCCCGGATGGAGTTTTGGCTCCAATGTGGGTAACTACATCGTGATAGTAAGCCAAACCCACCAAAACGCGTGGAATTTGTAATTCTCCACGTAATTTCGTGTTTGCCAAGAAAATTTCATTGACTTTCAGAAAGGCAACATCACATTGCTCGAGCCTAACGGATGGAAATCCTTCTGTGATAACCGGTCTGGTTTGCACTGTTATTTCAATTTCTTCTCCGAATGCCGTTCCAATTTTAAGAGAAACAACGTGACTTTTGAACGTTTCAATACGTCCGCCAATTCCTGACATCGTACATTTCTCGGTCATTTGCCTTGCTAGACCAAATCGCTCTGCGAGCTCTCCATCAACGGCTGTCTTTTGTGCTCCGGAGTCGAAGGAAAAAAGAATTTTCTCGTATTCTTGCTTTCTAGCATTCCATATGCTACCCTCGGCTGTCATTAACACGAGCTGTTCGGATACCGGACTATCGACGCGAAGGTTGGGTTCTGTTAATGTACCCATGCACATCCGTAAATTTGCTGATGTGGGTTTTCTGCAATCAGATTCGTCCTCATTTGACCTCAGACCGCGATTTTGATGGCCTTTTGAGTCTGGACGGCATGAGACTATGTCCCTCCCTCTGCAGTTATTACTGTAATTACGCTGTGGCTGGCCTTTCTTGAGACACAGGCTGATATGGTGTTTCTCGTCACACAATGCGCAGTCTCGCTTTTGGCACACAAAGCTGTTGTGGTCTCGTGAGAAACATTTCCAACAGCGATTTTGTTCTCCAAGTGCTTTTCGGCGCAATCTTTTATCGCTGACGGTACGACATCGTGCAGTTGAGTGATTGCTCTTCTGGCAAAATATGCACTCTTTACCGTAATTAGGTCGATACTTGGCGTGCCTCTGCTTTGATTGCATGACCTCGCCAGGTCTTTTCTGGCTTGATCTGTTGTCATTGTATGCTTTCGCGCCAGTCTCTTTTTTGAGGTGTGCCATTGAGTTCTGGACGATTTCTATATCGTCTTTAGTTAGAGCATCTGATTTTCGAACCCTATGACTTAATGTTTCTTATCAGCTTGCGATGAGAACTTCTGTGTTAGTAGTTTATTTCAAATCCAGTAAGCTTTCGGCGCTTAGCGCCTTCCTCAGACCTTAATATTTACAATACAATATGCGATACAATACATGTTAAGTCAACAACTGCTAACACGTGTGACCAACCGAGTATGAGGAGAGAGGAGAAGAAGTGAGTGTACTGCGAAGTTGTGCAGTATCAGATCTTATCCAAAGACAGGAGAGGAGGAGTAATAGGAGTAGTGTTCTGAATATCTGTCCAGTGTCTTTGGATAAGATCTGATACTGCACAACTTCGCAGTACACTCACTTCTTCTCCTCTCTCCTCATACTCGGTTGGTCACACGTGTTAGCAGTTGTTGACTTAACATGTATTGTATCGCATATTGTATTGTAAATATTAAGGTCTGAGGAAGGCGCTAAGCGCCGAAAGCTTACTGGATTTGAAATAAACTACTAACACAGAAGTTCTCATCGCAAGCTGATAAGAAACATACGATCAAATGAGACTTCGCGACGGCACAATCTTGCAACCTATGATTTAAGTATTCAATAGAAATCCCCATGTTTCTGCGAGAATTCTTAGATTCGTTCACCTTTGCGGTCAGCATAGCGATGAGAGAGTTTGCCTCATCTATAGCTACTTGTAGCTGGGATTCTTCTTTTATTTGGCAAATTTCGGCCAGAATCTCCCTTTTTCTGAGTTATCCTTGCAGTATGTATATTCATCTCTGATCTCTTTGTACAGTCTTTGGAGGTCTCCTTTTGCCTCTTTGCCCGATGCTACTTTTCAACAAGGCTGTGGTAGTGCGACATTTTTCATGATTGTCGTCGTCTGTTTCTGCATATTCAACATTTTTTGTGTACTCTGTATGACGAGTCACTAATGTTCTTAGCAATCTTGCGCTAAGAATAATGGGAATTCTATGAAAATGGAGTGCCATGTTTCTTTTTTAGCTTCCAAAACTTCCCTTGAGATATTTTCTCAGAAACACAGCTGTTGGCGCTGTGACTGATACGCACAGGCGTAATCAGCTGTCCCAATTAGGCTGGAAAGAATCGATATTGATTCGCGATCCTTAATTGGATCGGTGATTAAGGGCTATTAGGCTCCTAGGTTAGACTTTGCTAACCTCTTACGGCTTAGGGTGGGCCGTGAAATTGCTCAAGTGTGAACTAGTTTTAGGGCACTTGGGCTCCTAGGATGGGCTGGCTAACCTCTTGTGCAGTTGCAGAGCAAGGCACGAATGATTTAGGGAACTTAGTCCCAAGGTTAGGCTTAGGTGCTAACTTAGGCACTGCTAACCTCTGTGGGTGGGCCGTGAAATTGCTCAAATATGAGCAATTCTCTTCTCCAGGCTTTGAGCGGGAGGAATGGCTTTATTTTAGCCGATGCACCAGAAAATGTGGCGACTTATGGCGGATGGTGGCGCCTTAGACTCTTGGACTTGTTCAGTCCGTTTGTGCAATGATTGCAGTGGTTCAGTGGATAAGATATTTATTGCTGTACAAAGGATAGAGAGAGCAAGGTGAGAAGTGAGCGCCTTTTACGGCTTACAGCATCATTCTGACTAGTAAGTATCATAGCAAGGATAATACGGGTCAGCCCCGCCCCTCCTATTAACGGTGAATGTGAGCACTACGAAGATCGTCGATTTGTCGATGATAGTATGAGCGGCGACCACATTGAATCACCTGCTGTTTTTATTCCACGAAAAACTTCAAATTTTAGTTCCTTCTATACTTGTTTTCTATGCTTAGCGGTAGTAATACTAGACAAAAGGTTCGAAATAATGTTTCCCAATTAGTTGTGGAGTAGTACTTTGTCATTTCAGGCTGAATGCAGATCTAGATTTTCACTGTTGAGTAGCTTATTTTGTAATCTGTTGAGATTTTTGTGGAATGTTCACATCTCGAAATGATGCGGAAGTGCTTATGAAGGAGGAATAGGAACTCATTCTGAAATAATTGAGTTTGAGAACGAAACTGGAGCATACTACTCTAGGAATGAAAATGGTTATTTATATATTATATTTCGAACAAATTCAGAGCATGGAGCTTGTTAGAGTTTGAAACTTACACAAATGAAGCAAAATCCAAACAATTTACAAGGAAAACAACCGGGAAGACCAGCCATTACGTCGAGCGACTGCATGAGGAATGGGGAAATCGCTGATGATCTATAAAATGAAGTATGCCCAGCGCGCGACTGACCAACGATTTGGTCGCCACGCGATTCCTGCTTAGATGTGGTCAATATCGGCCGCGCGACCTTGTATTGCTGTTGAAAATGAATGCGCGTGAAATGAACTCGGCAGCTATTGTGAAGTTTGCTGGTAGAATCGTGGGGCGACCGATTCGCCGTCGCTGCAAGTATGCCCAAGGCTAAACCGTGCAAAATTTGGTTATTGATTGATTAGGGGGAAGTTGATCTGTTTTTCTGAAATCTCGGATAGATTAGAAAGAACTTTTGCTGATGTTACCGGAATACTCCAGAACATACAGTTTCTGTCGAAAAGATGGACGAATTTCGCGTGCGGTTTCATAGCGTTGCGGCTGCAGAATCGGCGCAGAACCTACTCGGCCCTCCTACTCGGAGCATGCTCTCTCCGCATTCTCCGTCCTGGTCCCGCCGCGACTATGCATTCACGAGGTCCGTCCTTCTTTTCGAGAAGAATTGTATGTACAGGGCCTCCGAAGAAGTGGTATTGGAAAAGTCAGCCCGTCAGTGAATAGTTAATGAAACAACTTGATGACACGTTAAAACAATCCAGGAAGTGATTTATGAGCACGTGGGACACATGTACTCGAGCAGTGCAGAACCGGTGCGGTATATGTATAATATTCTATCCTTATAATACTCTGCCCGACAGAATATTGCACGCGTGAAGTTCTGGCCGACACGTGAGACTATTACCGACGAAGCACAACACTTGGGAAGCTCCACTTGGTTTTTTTCAATATGAGACATAACCAAGTTGCACAGACCCAGAGAGGGAAAAGAGAAATGTCCAAAATAGCTTCGTTCTTCTGAGAAAAATTGAAGAAAAACACGATGTTGTTGACGACGAGGGTTAACAGATATTTGAAGAAAGTGGTAAGGCACTGCACCCATAGGGGGAGTCTTTAGAGTACTTTGGCTGTGAAAATTCCTCACAGTGAGCGAGGTTTTGCAAGCATGAATTATTGGGTTGGGCAATAGGTTCGTGCGGTTTTTTTCGCCCTAACTTTTTAATGGGGACCAATCGTGTTCGTTTGCGTATCAGTGACCATCTGCTAGCCCTTGATTCACTCTTTCCAAATATTCTGAACGATTTCCTCAAGTCTCGCCACACCTCATTTTTTATCGCTTGGAGTGTGAAACACCATTTCGACTAGGACGACAACCTCCGATCACTCCTGCTGTTTGACTTCTGTCCTGGTTGGAATGCAATTCAAAAGACAACAAATATCAAAGACATGTAAAGAGAAGCCATTACTGTTGAAAAGACGGCGCAAAAGTGAATGCCCGCCTCAGAGAGGTTAATTTAAGGCCAGAGGATGTCCCCCTTCCAAAAGTAGGACTTGAAGAATAGTGAGATGTTTACGCGCCAGGTTTTGCTCCAGATGTAAAGAAGAACCACTAAGAATGTTAAATTCTGGCGAAAACTAAGTGCAACTGATTAATTTCGCGAAAAAAGAAAACTTCGGAGGGGCTCAGTACGAGGTGACCCTTCACATTGAGAGGGCGCTCCGCCTCGGGGCAAATTCCACTAAAACGGTATCCTACATTCTGGAATAAAAGGTAAAATCATACAACCTCTACAAGCCTGAAACAGTCTCCATCCACTTTCTTTGGTTATATTCGTGGGCAATTTCTAGGGTTCCATTGAGAAGTTGCAGTTGAGAGTCACAAATAGGGTCGTCCCAAACAATGTGATTCATCTCCAAGCGGTCTTCCTGAGTGGTGGTAGTATAAACACTCTCCGCTCATCCTCTGTCGGCATACCTACCGGGACGTTATATCCTTATTGCACTCAACTACTTCCGCGTGATTCGTCGCTTCACTTGCTGAACCTCTTGTGGCAAGGAGGTTACGTCATTGTTATCTCAATTGCCACCAAATCAGGTGATTTGTGGAGTTTTCGAACTGTTTTTTTCATCGACTTCTGTAAATGCAGACCTGCTCTCGCTCGTTCTCCGTTCCAGCCAGTGGCGAAAAAGCGTATGAGGAAGATTCGTCAGTGCAGAATGAGTGTCTTAACCGCCTAATGGAAGTGGCCCATGAGCCGAGAAGGCCGAACTACCTCAAGCTAGTAGTTGAACTACTAGTGGAGATGAAAAACGAGATAAAAGAAGTGAATACGAAGAACAAGCAGCTTATGGAAGAAGTGCAGAAGCTAAGGGAAGAGAATTCGCTTCTTAAACAAATGCTAAGTAAGACGGAAACATCATTGAATTCACCTCTTAACTCCTCCCAGTACTATTCTCCTAAGACTGTAGCTAGTAGTGATGTTGGTAGACAGATCTCCTATGAGGAGGCTGAGAGGCTTCGCTCAGTAGTTATTCACGGCGTAGCTGAGTCCAATTCAAGCAGTGTTTATGAAAGGATGAATCATGATTTTAATTGTGTGAATCAACTGTTCGACTATCTAGGGGTTGAAGGTCTTCCTGTTACTGTGTATAGGATGGGAAACAAGTATAACTACAGCAATAATAACCGTCCTAGAGTTTTGAAAGTTGTACTCCCTTGCACAAGAATCCAAAAAGATATTGTGAAACGCGCCCCACGCCTTCGCTTTTTCTCACAAAAAGGTATATACATAAACCCATCTCGCACTCTGGAATTACTCAGACAAACCCTCGCTCGGCGCGCGCACCTCATAGAGGGCTCCGCGAGAAGCGAGCTCTCTGTCGCTTCTCCCGGAGCAGAAGGAAATAGTACAGTTTCGGAGACGCAGGTTGGTAAAGTTGCTCGGTTGAACCGGAGCAGAACTTCGCTAGGCGCGGAGCAGAAGAGAGATGATTTTCTAAAAACGCAGACGACGAAAGACGCTCGCTCGGCGCGCGCGACAATCTCGCTGGGCGCGCGCGGTAAAACACCCTCTCTGCAAGAAAACCTGCAAGAAATACGAAGCAGCATCAGAGGGATTCCGCCAGTCGGTGCCGCCTTCACGTGCGTGAAGTCGAAAGGCCGATTTTGTGCACTCGCCAGCATCTCTGGAGTGGGAGGGCATGGCGAGGATTTTTGCAGAGGTGGTCATTATACCACCCGGACGCCCAGCAGGTGGGTTCCTGTCGTTCAAAGATATGAGTTTCTTGTCGAGGTTGGTCATCACAGGGTATTGACCGGTTGTGACGTCATCGCTGGGCACGCTCGGGTTCGCCGGGCGTTCGCACCGAGTTCGCTGGGTGCGCGCGCCGATCTCGCTGGGCGCGCGCATTGAGTTCGCTGGGCGCGCGCACTGATCTCGCTCGGTCGGAGCGCGCGACAATCTCGCTGGGCGCGCGCGCCAATCTCGCTAGTCCCGGGGCCTTACCTGCGCGGCCAGCGAGATTGTCGCGCGCGCCCAGCGAGGGTTTGTCTGAGTAAGAAAGAGAATACGTGAGGAGCGTAAGAAGAAATTAGAAATGAGTAGACGACCGCTCGATATCAGTAGCTCTATCGACATTTCCCAAATTGTTGACCAGTCCCAAACCGTTGATACTTGTTCAATCAATCATGCACCAGCCTGATCGTCCGGCTAACGCCGGACTCCCAGGCTTCTTTTCTTGCTCGCTTCGCTCGCGTTGCCAGTATGTGACATCATCCTCACACCACGCCGATCATTCCACATTTGTCAAAACTCCCGTTTCTCGCGGGAGTTTTGACAAATGTAGAATTACCTCGCGCTTTGTGGCTTTGAAGTTGTGCAACAGTAGGATGTCGTCTTTCAACCTTGTACAGGACCGTTGGACTTGGCTGCAAGCGTTGCTCCACCTTTTAGCGCCGACGCACCCTTATCGCACCGTTGGACCCATCTCCAGGTGTTTTCCCGCTTTTGGACGCCGACGCACCCTTATCGCACCGTTGGACCCATCTCCAGGTGTTTTCCCGCTTTTGGACGCCGGCGCACTCTTATCACACCGTTGAACCCATCTCCAGGTGTTTCCCCGCTTTTGGACGCCGGCGCACTCTTATCACACAGTTTGACCCATCTCCAAGTGTTTCCCCGCTTTTGGACGCCGGCGCACTCTTAATCACACCGTTAGACCCGTCTCCCGGTGTTTTCCCATTTTTGGACGCCGATGCACTCTTATCAAACCGTTGGACCCGTCCCCGAGCGTTTCCCCACTTTTAGGCGCCGGCGCATCCTTATCATACCGTGGGACCCAACTCCATCCATCCATCCTGCCTCCAGCCCTTCTTTTTCCTCCCCCTGTCTCTGAAACATACCCACCCGCATCTTATCTTGTGTATGACCTGATAAACACAGACCAATAAACACCAACTCTCATTCATTTTCACTGTGGTGTAAACAACTGTTGGTATTCCAAGCAGCTAAAAGTGGACGAAAACACCTGTCAATCCAGGTAAAAATGAAAATTTGCACACTTTTTGGATGTAACTTTTGGCGCTGAACATTGTCATGTTATTAGATTTTTTCGGTAGGGGCTGGTTCTCTTGCACACACACACACACACACACATAAAATGCCAATTAATATTAAGTATGATAGGATATCAGGAAGCCTGTGAGTAGTTTCTGCGATGAAAATGAATACTTTTCCTGTTTCATGACCAACATTCGATCTTTCGTGAAAAATTGCGATTCCCTTTCACTCATTCTGTCAATGAAAAACTATGATCTGGTTCTTTTAACTGAGTCTTGGTTAAATTCAAAGCATATAATCGCTCCTCTTCTTGGATCAGCTAGCTCACATTACGCCACTATTAGATGTGATAGAATTCAAAAATCAGGAGGTGGGATTGCACTATTTCTAAAAAGGTGTCTTCCTTAGAACATCGTTTTTCAAGAATCCATCGAGGATGCGTATGAAATACTAGTTACTGACCTTATTCTTCCCGGCAAAAACATAAGAGTAATACTAGTCTACCGGACACCTTCTTGCAATGCAGTCAATTCAATTCAGCTCACAAAGGTCATTAGTGATTTTTCATCTACCGAAGCACCATGCGTGGTGCTCGGTGATTTCAATATCTGCGATATTGACTGGAGTACTGGAAAAGGAAGATCCTTGTTATCAAGGGAATTTACTGATTTGTTCACCATACATGGCTTTCGACAATATGTTCAATTTCCAACGAGAGGTAATTCTTACCTAGATTCACTCTTCTGCAATGAAAATGGCCTTATCAAAAATGTCGAATCAGCACCCCCCCCCCCCCTTGGCAGAAGTGACCATGCAACTGTTGAATTTAAAATGAATGTGAAAATACTCAAAACTCATGTTTCGTTCAGACCTGACTTTGAATCTGCCGACTCACTACTCATGTATACAAGAATATCTCAGTAACATAGACTGGATTGGATGTTTCAACACTGTCACAAGTGTTAACGACAAATACGAGATCTTTTTAGCTATCCTTCACCACACGATTGAACTATTTGTCCCAACAAAAAAGGTTGAGGAAAAGAAACTACATCTCCCTCCATACCTCAAAAGGATGATTTTCCGACGCAAATATCTTTGGAATATTGCCATTTCGAAAGGCTGTGTCCAAAACTGGGCAAAATTCAATAAGTTCAACCTTAAATTAGAAAAGAAACTTAAGAAATACAATGATCACCTCGAGAAGAAAATTATAGAATCCAAAAACCCTACGGAACTTTTCTCTTACATTGCCAATCGTATTAAAGATAGAACGACAATTCCTGCCCTGATCAATAACGAGAGTAAGATACTATTCGATGACCAAAGTAAGGCTGAAGCCCTTGCACTACAATTTCAGAAATGTTTCAACATCTCCGTTCCCACCACAGACGAAGTAGAACCCATTGCTCCTGAAATGGAATTAACAGTTTGGTTCTACAAAGAGCAAATCATAGACCTCATATCGAAATGGCCAAAATCCAACTCACTGTCTCCTGATTTTCTCCCTGTGAAATTCATCAAAAACATTCTTCCCCAAATTGGTTACCCTCTTGAGCATCTGTTTAACCTGTCTTACATGAGATCAGAGGTGCCTCTCAGATGGAAAAGCTCTTTCGTCACACCAATACCCAAAAAGCCACCATTATGCAACCCAGAGAACTACAGACCAGTAAGCATTACTTCCATATTTGCTAGAACTTTTGAAAAAATCATCAAAAAAATTTATCGTTGAGCATCTTGATTGGCACGGTATCATTCCTAAGAACCAGCACGGGTTTTGAAAAGAAAGATCCACCGAGACGGCCCTGCTTTCCTCAGTCAATGACTGGGTTAAAGCATTAGACAATAAAAAAGTAACTCATGCAGTATACTTTGACTTTGCTAAAGCTTTCGATAAAGTCCCCTTCCACAAGCTTGTGAACAAATTAAAAACTGTTGGTCTACATCCTAGACTGATCAGTTGGATCCGGAACTTTCTTCAAAATCGCATGTACCAAGTTCGTGTGGGACAATCATTCTCCTCATTATTTCATACATGTAGTGGCGTCCCTCAAGGCGGGGTGCTCTCGCCGATTTTGTTTCTGATATATACTTATGATTTGCCTAGTAAAATTCCCAGATTTGGAGCCACATGCCAGATGTATGCTGACGATCTCAAGATATACAGTACCGGCCAAAATTATATAGCCTTTTTAACTTTCCTCCATAACTTCTGCTAACGTGAAGCTTGGAAGCCCAAATTTTTATGAGAGCTGTAGACGATCAAGTGTGATGGAAGAACGTTAAAACCCAGCCATTCCGTGAGCGACTGTTCTTTAGAAAATTTTTTTATGAATGAAGATAAAAATCTGTGATTCGGTGGTATCCACAAACGCTTTCAGAGTGGCTTTTGTACTTAAAATCTCACCATAAATAAATGTTTTATGATAGGACATACTCAGATCTAGTAGAATGTGTGCGTTTACGGGTCAGTCGTTGTGACATGCCAGGTGCACTTGAGGTCAATTAACAATAGCCTTCGATAAGCGTTTTCGCCAACATAGCTAATTTTTCTTTTCACCAATTTGAGGTTTACCCTGACTCTTATGACTCTTCGTACCTGTCCGCCCGTACTAGGACCCAAGGCTCTTCCGAACTCTCCAAATAAAACTGTTGTTCGCAGTGCACCCGACAGTGATCACCACAAAAAATGAATTTTGGAATTTTTTCTTGCTCAAACAAAAGGATTCCCCTAGGCTTTTATGAGATATAAAGATGTGCTTAGACTTCTACAGCATTGCTACGTACATGTCCTCCCATGTGGCTTTCAGTTAGATAAAATTGAATCATCTGAAATGAGCGGTACCAACTACCACTACGAGCACATGTGTTTCGTTGTTCCACTCAAGGGATTTTACGGTTCATCTGAGTGTTTTTATTATTATTTCATCTCGCATAGCCCATGATATCAGCATCAAACAAGATTGGCTCATTTTTGCAAGACCAGATATAAGACGTTTCGCTGCTGTGCTTTGTCGTACACTTTCCTGATCTTCAGAAGATCTTATCCGGTTGAATCCGAAGAGGCATGAGTTCCGCTGTCTGTTCTGATATTGCGGCATTCCTAACGTATCCTCACCTTCCACTGAAACGTAGGGTAATCCTCTGGCTCGAGCAAGAAAAAATTCCAAAGTTCATTTTTTGTGGTGAGCAGTATGGGGTGCATCGCGAACAACTGTATTATTTTGAGAGTTCGGAAGGGCCTCGGGTCTCAGTCCGGACGGACATATTTGGCTTCGTACGAGGAGTCATAGGGATCAGCGCAAACCTCGAATTTGTCAAGAAAAAAATTAGCTGGATTGACGAAAACACTTATCGGAGGGTACTGTTAATTGACCTCAAGTGGGCCTGGCATGTCACAATCACTGACCCGTAAATGCACACATTCTACTAGATCTGAGTATATTCCATCATAAAACATTTATTTATGGTGAGATTCCAACAACAAAAGGCACTCTGGGAGCGTTTATGGATACCACCGAATCACAGATTTTTATCTTCATTCATAAAAAAATTTTCTAAAGAACAGTCGCTCACGGAATGGCTGGGTTTTAACATTCTTCCATCACACTTGATCGTCTACAGCTGTCATAAAAATTTGGGCTTCTAAGCTTCACGTTAGCAGAAGTTATGGAGGAAAGTTAAAAAGGCTATATAATTTTGGCCGGTACTGTATAAGATGATCGAAAAACCAGAGGACCAAAGGAAACTTCAAAAAGCAATTGACTATGTTGTAGAATGGGCGAATCTTTGGGAATTACCTCTTGCAACTGACAAGACAGTCGTTCTACAGATAAGCAATAGAATAGAAAAAAATCTGACTCCGGCTTACACCATCAATGAGATGAATCTAAAGAATGTTAACGTAACAAAAGACCTAGGCATACTGATAAATAGTAAATTATGTTTTGAAATCACTGTAAAGCCATAACATCGAAAGCTAACTTCAGGATATACAGCCTTTTCAAAGCACTCCGTACAAAAGACCCTTATTTACTTGTGAAGGCTTACAAGATATATGTTCGCCCTTTTATTGAATGTAATACAACTATCTTTTCTCCGTATAAAAAGAAGGACATAAGTTTATTGGAAAATGTTCAAAACAGTTTCACTCGAAAACTTTTTATGCGCTGTAGTGGTCTACCTTACAAACTTATACCTACTGGCATACTCAGAAGGAAACAATTTAAGTTACCTAGTTTATACAGTCGAAGGAAAAAGAATGACCTAATTATGGCTTTCAAAATACTTACTGGAAGAACGAACATCAATCCAACTGAGTTTTTTACATTAACTAACTTAAAAACCAGAGGAGGAAGCATAAAACTCAAGACTCCGGCAATTAGAACACAGATCAGGCACAAAAGCTTTGCGATAAGGGTTGCAACCGAACTTAATAAATTTCTTAGTCATGATGTTCTTCGCATGTCTCTTCCTAGATTCAAGAAACTGGCTGCAATCAAAACTTGCTCACTGGCTTCCTAGATTATGTGTATTTTACTAATTTGCATTTCATTGTGTACTATGAATGTAATTACTATGTATGTAATACTTCACACACGTTAATGGACTATGTATTGTCTACCGCGTGAGCATTTGCTTACGCCTTCAAATAAATAAATAAATAAATAAATGTGGCTTTTCATGGAAAGGAAACGGAGGTGCTGCTCCGTCTCAGGTGGCATTAATAGCGGAGGAGAGATGCTACATAAGTCCGTTGTTGTGAATTATGTTGTTTGTGAAAAGCAGTACTTCTATTGTCCTTGAAAAACCGCACGAACTTATTGCCCAACCCAATACTTGTCTGTTATGTTTGCACTTTCAATCGAAATTATTATAAGCGCATTGTATCATGGGTAAGAGGATAAATGTTCTCTTTCCGGGCAGACGCATTTTCCAGCGATTGCAGTAACAAGGGGGCAATGAATAAAGTGATGGTATAATGTCCCACAAACTGGCGTAGCACCGCTGACAAGAACGAAGCGAATTCAGTGCACATCTGGAATGAGAGGATAATCTGCATCAGTTCAATAATTGTGAGATCTAACTCTTCCGTGTTCTCATGCTGGAATAGCTGAAGTTCATCTGAAAAAAGAATGCTTGCCTCACGCTGTACCGCCCGCCAGCTTACCACGACGCAGCACGTTTGATAATGCATGTAGTCCTTGTCGGAAAGATAGACGAATTGCGGGTGCGGTTTCTTAGCATTGCACCGGCAAAATCGCGTTGGGACGTACTCGACTCTCTCACTTGGAGCATGCTCTCTCCGCACCCCTCGCTAGGGTACCGCCACGATTCCGCTGTCACGAAATCCGTCTACCTTTTCGACAAGGACTGTAGGTGACATGGAGCGGATCAGCAGACCGGCGGTGCTGCAGAAGGCAAGGATTTTTTAGGAGCGATTGTACTTCACTGCCACATATAACACGTTCGTATGCCAAGAACGTCTTACACTGCCGCTATAGTCCTCGAGAAGTGTAGCACCATGCATCGCCGTCGCTGGCGACTGCGAGGCCGATGCGCATCGATTGTCGGCGGGGCGTCGCGGTGGCCGCCAAATTTGGCGACCGACCGTCACCGATGTTGGCGACTGACCGCCGCCAATGTTGGCGACTGTGGCAACGGCGCCTATTGATTGTGGGATTTCGCAATCGGTCGCCGATGTTGGTGATCCGCCGTCGCCAACATTGGCAACCGGCGGCCGCCGGCGACGGCAACACAAGGTGCTATACTCCTGAAGGAGTATAGCGGTTACTTTACACATAAATCGTTCATGACTGGTTTTGGTTCATTACCGTCAACACTGTTATGCGGTACACTTTATACGTGCATCAAATAATTGTTCTCTCCTCATTTGTGTTTGAGCACACCCATTCTTTCTATACCCAAGCAGAAACTTATCCCTTTTCTGTCACAACAGGCAGAAATGGCGAACTTTTATTGATGATCATCCCGCAGTAGAACGGCTACAACAGTTGAAGGTGAAAAAATCTGAGCAGAAACACTGTTTCGCGGAAACATTTCCCGAATTTATGCAAAAAAACGTAATTCTCCAAAAAGCCAACGAGTTCTGCCGAAATTAACGCGAACTTCGGGCGACCCTCAGTACATCCCGTTGACGGGCTCCGCACATTAAGATGGTGAATTTCTCCCAAGTCAACATGCAATATTTTTATGCATTAGACGAACCTACCAATTTTTTTGTAATTAGGATTAGCGCAAAATATGTGAATTTTTGTCACACATGAATCACTCTTTAAGATGAAAGGGCAATGACAATTATTAATGAAGAACGAACTACCAGAAGAATGAACAGAAAAAAGCGGAATCTTTGAGCGAAGTGCAAATTCGAGCAAATTTCGCTCTTTTCTCGTGTATCTGTGTCGAGAACAAATTTCCGGAAGAATACGCGAGGAATAAGCAAGATCTGCTCGTTTTTGTCAGGGACGGACAAGGGACGTGCCTACTGTGTGCGTGTATTTCGCGCGACACGAGCTTTTCACATTACATTTGACTGGCACCTGATTTTTGCCCTGCATTTTTCCGCCTCAACCAACATTCTTGTTCAAATTTCGCGCGCAATCCATCTCGCATTGCATTACGCGTTGCATTTTTTTTTGCGTTTTTTTCGCAATGCTCGAGTTTTGGGCTGTTTTGGAATTCCGATTAGAATTTCGCTCGTAAATCATATCGCAAGAATAGAGGAGAAAGGGTAGAATACAGCTGCGCGAGTTCCACAGAATGGCTTTCTCTCGGCTCGCAGGACTGGGTGGGATTGGTGGTGCAAACTTTCGAAAATTTCCACTGAAAATTTCGACTCTCCCATAGACACGGTTGTAAATGAGCATGAATAACAGGAGATCTAGCCAATTGACTTGCCAATTTTTTGCAGATAAAATCAGTAGAAGGTTTCCTCTTTCAGCCTATCTGCTTCATTTCTCCGCAGCTATCCTTCCTTCTGGTTCGAGTCGATAAAAACAGGTAAAAAAGGCCGTTTTCATTGAGAAAACATCACTTCACTAACTCCCGTGCTGAATCTTTCTTATTGAACATAGAGAGCTGTAACTCGGCGGAAAAGCACGGGTGGGTAGGCCTCATAGAAGATCTTTTAGTCGGCCTCTAGTAATAGGCAGAACTGGTATGACGTGCGCACAAATATGCTCAAGGAACGAACATACAAAGGACTTTGATGTACAGAGCACTGTTGAACAAGGCCTGACCAATTGGTAACAAATGCGCATTTTTCACAACTTGTGCTTGAATTTTCTTACAAACAGATTTGTACATAAGTTACACCGCCACCTATTGCTCTTTTTTGCACCTTTGCCATGTAGCTGTTCTGTGTAAGGCCGGAGCAGATGTCACCTCCCCCTTCCCGGACTATATTTAAGTTTCTATTATGGAGTGTAAGCGTTGCGGATATCCGTACGACTTAACCACATAGGGCAATACAAGAAAAAAAAAGAAATATCCCCGTAACCTGCCAATGATAACCTTTCACAGCGCCCCTTGGGGGAGGACACCTGCATAGGCACCTCGCCAGTTTCCGCCTATCGCCCCGCCCCAGCCGCGCCTGCTCTGGAAATGGCCGCGTGCGAAGTTCGCGATGCGACGGATAGCTCATTGGCCTTAGATTAGGTCCAGGAAGGCGGGGAAAGCTCAGATTTGGCTGCTGAACGGCAAATAAACTGTAATGTAATATTACGTTATTGAGCTACTTCACCTAAACCTACTAAGTTACTTAAATTTTGAGGGTTCAATACTACATTCAAGTAATACATGCTTCAATCAACAAAAATTGTTACTGAACTATTATTATTTATGATTCAGGAGATTCATGGGATTATGATTCAGGAGATTATGATTCAGGAGTTCGGCTGTCTCAAAAACGTTGTTATTCAAATTATGTTTTGAAAATTCCAAAATTCCTGGTTCTCGAAAGTTCGATTATTAATGGAAAAGCTCCGTATTCTTATGTATATAATACACAGTTCTGGCAAAAAGAAATCACTTTCTGAAAAAGGTATCAATTTTGGAGTATTATATGAATATAAATACATGTACATTCATATATGCAGTTTTTTGGGCACTATTTCACACTAGGGGCCCCAAAATTCAAATTTCAGATAAATATTAATGGTTACAATAATGCGCGTTATATTTTCAAGGTGAAAGGTTTGGTACGAGTGCTGAAGTTTAGAAAGACTTTCAAGTTTTCAAACTCATTGTGGAAACAAGAACACATTTCAGACCCAAGCTTCAGCTGCGTTCTTCTCGTGTTCCAATTTTCCAATTTTTTTTGCAAAAATTTGGCGTCTGGAGTCGTTGGCAGCGCTGCGGTGATCGCACGCGGCGACGCGGCATGGGAGCGGGGAAGGGGGTGGGGCTGATCCGGGATTAATTAGTGAGCTACGGAACCAGCCTGTGCTAACGGCAGTCACACTTGGCTCGCACCTTTAGTTATCCGGCTGTCTGGGTAAGAAACGCGACGAGCGCTCAGGCAATCACTCGCTTGCATCGTTAAGTCGTTCCAAAGACGAAACAAATAACAAAAACTGCGACCAAACAAAAGCCACCGTTTTAGGTCGCAGCGCTGCGAAATCTCTTGAAGGCAGCACGCATGGAAAAACTCGCCCTAGTTTTTGCTATTTCCTGGCCTACTCAAGTATATTGAGGCCAGATAAAATGTCAAAACTCACTAAAAGTACAACATTTTACTATCTATAAGATACCTTATCTATGACAAATGGAAACAATCGGACGAATGATTCTCTTATTGCGGTGTCGGCCGCGATAGTCTTGATCGGTGCCGTTGCGTTTCATCAGCTGATACGGCTATGCTGTGGGCCAGAAACTCATCGGAATGTAACGCTGACATGTCCTCATACTTATTACTGATTTGAACGCAATGCGTTTCCGCTACTGATATGTTATGGAAATTGTTCAGTCTATGGTAATTCTTCCAGATGCGTCAAAACGTCGAGGACGAATTTTTCCGTGGGTGCTGCCTTTAGGGAAGCGGTCACTCTCTGTGTGGAAGAAGTCGAACGGTCAACAACACTAATTCTTCATTAAACATAGACTGAAATGTTGTACCTTCGTTTCTGGAAGAATAATTCATTCTGGCAAAGACGCACATTCCCAATTTACTACCCCAATACGTACAACTCCTATAGGTTTCTTTGTTTAACGACACTCGAGATTGATATGATCTTTATTCTTCGGCCAATGATTCGCAACGCCTCTTTCAAGACTCTTCGCTGTACCGTATGTGGAGCTGTGCACCCATCTATCCATCCAACTTCCAACAGTGGTTCTCCGGGGGAAAACAGATATAACGGTGATGTTTATAACGCTACAGCTACGATGATGCAACCAGAGAGAAAAAATGGCATGATTTTCTATTGCTTCAAAGTTTTTGTGTCGTTGGATGCGGGCCTCTTGAGCTTCCATGCATTTATGTCGCATCGAGTTGGGGTCATTGCTAGGAATTACATTTTGAAAGGTTCTCTAAATAAACCATTTCTCTCATCTTCGAGCAAAACAATTCCTTCCACATAGAAACAACGTGATGATAGATGTACACTTTTGAGCAGGAGTAGTGTCCCTAACAACTTTGTCCCTCCGAATAAGGACTGGAAAATTCCCTCAGAATCTGATATGCGTACGCTGAAAGGGTGGTGCAATTTGCTTCAAGTTTATGTCGAACTTAGATGAAAAATATTAGGTTGTGGAATTATGAATGTCTGCCGCACACATTTTACTTTTTTTCTAATATTTCGTCAGAGTCACCATTTTCAGTAGGGGTTGTGTGTTCACCTGAAGGAGCACTCCAGGACGCTTCAGAATATATAGGGATTGTTTGGTTTCATCTGATTTCTTGTGTCTGAAAAATTATATTTTAATTGTTACTGCACCCACTTAACGCTGACCTACTAAGTGCGCGACCCTCCATCAGCCAAATCCTTCCCCGCACCGTGAAGAATCGCAATTTCTTCGAAATCATCTCAACGTCATATTATAGAAGGGTATCTCTTGAACATGCAGGCAAAAAACCACACTGGCTCAGCGACGGTGAGCAGCTCATTCGGACCCCGAAACCCGATCGTCCCGAAAGAAAGGTGATACTGTGTTTGAGGTAGAACATGGAAGGATTGCTCCGTTCAGTGATGGCGAATCCTGTACAGGAGTTCACAGCAGATATTCCTGCACAAGAATAGGACACCATGAACTGGGCACCTCATCAACGTAGTGTCGATACAGCGACTACAAAACTTATCCTTGACATGGTCCCTACAGCACATTGCGAAAATGTTCCAGTAGAAAACCGAGAACCAAGGGATGGAATCGCTCCCTCAACCGCCTCATAGCGCAGTATAGGCACTATCAAAATACCACTTGTCCCTGTCCCTACAACGTTCTTTATCAGAGAAAAACGTTAGGAACTGTGCTAAGGTTAAAATTTAGGTGACTTGTTACTGCGTCTCTCGGCGCAGCGATCTCTGGGAAGAAAACGCTGATACCTTGTAGGGAAGAAGTAGAAGAGTCATATATTAGTCTGGAATATAGCCTTTGGCTGGAACTGATGAAGTGTTGTTTCTGCAGTAATTTCTGTTTATGGGTCAAACAGACATTTATAATTCCTCAACCTAACATTTTCGAAATTTTCAAAGCACCACTGAAATTATTATATTTGCTACGCAGTCGTTTATCTGAAAACTTGTTCGAATATTCAACATGTCTGTTGCACTAAGTGCTTGATTTAATCCCTGTACATTTGGAGGACTAAGCCGATCAATTGCTCGAATTGGGCCTAATTGAAGATCTATGATCGAAAATTACATGGCATCGCTGCGTATAAAAGGGCGAGAACAGTCAGGTCAGAACATCAGCTCCAAATGGCTCCAACATTTGCTTTCGTAAGCCTTTATAAATAGGAGAAACCAGTTCCTATTGTTTATATCATAGAATCCATGTACAGGCATCCAGAAGAAGAATGCTTTGTAGGTATTACTCGAACTATGTCGTTAAACAAAGAAACCTATAAGAGTTGTACGTATTGGGGTAGTAAATTGGGAATGTGCGTCTTTGCCAGAATGAATTATTCTTTTAGAAACGAAGGTACAACATTTCAGTCTAAGTTTAATGAAGAATTAGTCCTGCATAGGCACCTCGCCAGTTTCCGCCTATCGCCCCGCCCCAGCCGCGCCTGCTCTGGAAATGGCCGCGTGCGAAGTTCGCGATGCGACGGATAGCTCATTGGCCTTAGATTAGGTCCAGGAAGGCGGGGAAAGCTCAGATTTGGCTGCTGAACGGCAAATAAACTGTAATGTAATATTACGTTATTGAGCTACTTCACCTAAACCTACTAAGTTACTTAAATTTTGAGGGTTCAATACTACATTCAAGTAATACATGCTTCAATCAACAAAAATTGTTACTGAACTATTATTATTTATGATTCAGGAGATTCATGGGATTATGATTCAGGAGATTATGATTCAGGAGTTCGGCTGTCTCAAAAACGTTGTTATTCAAATTATGTTTTGAAAATTCCAAAATTCCTGGTTCTCGAAAGTTCGATTATTAATGGAAAAGCTCCGTATTCTTATATATATATAATACACAGTTCTGGCAAAAAGAAATCACTTTCTGAAAAAGGTATCAATTTTGGAGTATTATATGAATATAAATACATGTACATTCATATATGCAGTTTTTTGGGCACTATTTCACACTAGGGGCCCCAAAATTCAAATTTCAGATAAATATTAATGGTTACAATAATGCGCGTTATATTTTCAAGGTGAAAGGTTTGGTACGAGTGCTGAAGTTTAGAAAGACTTTCAAGTTTTCAAACTCATTGTGGAAACAAGAACACATTTCAGACCCAAGCTTCAGCTGCGTTCTTCTCGTGTTCCAATTTTCCAATTTTTTTTGCAAAAATTTGGCGTCTGGAGTCGTTGGCAGCGCTGCGGTGATCGCACGCGGCGACGCGGCATGGGAGCGGGGAAGGGGGTGGGGCTGATCCGGGATTAATTAGTGAGCTACGGAACCAGCCTGTGCTAACGGCAGTCACACTTGGCTCGCACCTTTAGTTATCCGGCTGTCTGGGTAAGAAACGCGACGAGCGCTCAGGCAATCACTCGCTTGCATCGTTAAGTCGTTCCAAAGACGAAACAAATAACAAAAACTGCGACCAAACAAAAGCCACCGTTTTAGGTCGCAGCGCTGCGAAATCTCTTGAAGGCAGCACGCATGGAAAAACTCGCCCTAGTTTTTGCTATTTCCTGGCCTACTCAAGTATATTGAGGCCAGATAAAATGTCAAAACTCACTAAAAGTACAACATTTTACTATCTATAAGATACTTTATCTATGACAAATGGAAACAATCGGACGAATGATTCTCTTATTGCGGTGTCGGCCGCGATAGTCTTGATCGGTGCCGTTGCGTTTCATCAGCTGATACGGCCATGCTGTGGGCCAGAAACTCATCGGAATGTAACGCTGACATGTCCTCATACTTATTACTGAATTGAACGCAATGCGTTTCCGCTACTGATATGTTATGGAAATTGTTCAGTCTATGGTAATTCTTTTTTTTTAAATTCGAAATAGTTCGAGTAATATGGTTATAGTTCTCTTCGTTTTCGGGGTTGCAATCGGAAGGTTCTGGACCATACCCGACGCATGGGCCGGACATGTACAACAGGAAGAATACCTACAAATCATTCTTCTTCTGGATGCCTGTACATGGATTCTATGATATAAACAATAGGAACTGGTTTCTCCTATTTATAAAGGCTTACGAAAGCAAATGTTGGAGCCATTTGGAGCTGATGTTCTGACCTGACTGTTCTCGCCCTTTTATACGCAGCGATGCCATGTAATTTTCGATCATAGATCTTCAATTAGGCCCAATTCGAGCAATTGATCGGCTTAGTCCTCCAAATGTACAGGGATTAAATCAAGCACTTAGTGCAACAGACATGTTGAATATTCGAACAAGTTTTCAGATAAACGACTGCGTAGCAAATATAATAATTTCAGTGGTGCTTTGAAAATTTCGAAAATATTTTTCATCTAAGTTCGACATAAACTTGAAGCAAATTGCACCACCCTTTCAGCGTACGCATATCAGATTCTGAGGGAATTTTCCAGTCCTTATTCGGAGGGACAAAGTTGTTAGGGACACTACTCCTGCTCAAAAGTGTACATCTATCATCACGTTGTTTCTATGTGGAAGGAATTGTTTTGCTCGAAGATGAGAGAAATGGTTTATTTAGAGAACCTTTCAAAATGTAATTCCTAGCAATGACCCCAACTCGATGCGACATAAATGCATGGAAGCTCAAGAGGCCCGCATCCAACGACACAAAAACTTTGAAGCAATAGAAAATCATGCCATTTTTTCTCTCTGGTTGCATCATCGTAGCTGTAGCGTTATAAACATCACCGTTATATCTGTTTTCCCCCGGAGAACCACTGTTGGAAGTTGGATGGATAGATGGGTGCACAGCTCCACATACGGTACAGCGAAGAGTCTTGAAAGAGGCGTTGCGAATCATTGGCCGAAGAATAAAGATCATATCAATCTCGAGTGTCGTTAAACAAAGAAACCTATAGGAGTTGTACGTATTGGGGTAGTAAATTGGGAATGTGCGTCTTTGCCAGAATGAATTATTCTTTCAGAAACGAAGGTACAACATTTCAGTCTAAGTTTAATGAAGAATTAGTGTTGTTGACCGTTCGACTTCTTCCACACAGAGAGTGACCGCTTCCCTAAAGGCAGCACCCACGGAAAAATTCGTCCTCGACGTTTTGACGCATCTGGAAGAATTACCATAGACTGAACAATTTCCATAACATATCAGTAGCGGAAACGCATTGCGTTCAAATCAGTAATAAGTATGAGGACATGTCAGCGTTACATTCCGATGAGTTTCTGGCCCACAGCATGGCCGTATCAGCTGATGAAACGCAACGGCACCGATCAAGACTATCTCGGCCGACGCCGCAATAAGAGAATCATTCGTCCGATTGTTTCCATTTGTCATAGATAAGGTATCTTATAGATAGTAAAATGTTGTACTTTTAGTGAGTTTTGACATTTTATCTGGCCTCAATATACTTGAGTAGGCCAGGAAATGGCAAAAACTAGGGCGAGTTTTTCCATGCGTGCTGCCTTCAAGAGATTTCGCAGCGCTGCGACCTAAAACAGTGGCTTTTATTTGGTCGCAGTTTTTGTTATTTGTTTCGTCTTTGGAACGACTTAACGATGCAAGCGAGTGATTGCCTGAGCGCTCGTCGCGTTTCTTACCCAGACAGCCGGATAACTAAAGGTGCGAGCCAAGTGTGACTGCCGTTAGCACAGGCTGGTTCCGTAGCTCACTAATTAATCCCGGATCAGCCCCACCCCCTTCCCCGCTCCCATGCCGCGTCGCCGCGTGCGATCACCGCAGCGCTGCCAACGACTCCAGACGCCAAATTTTTGCAAAAAAAAATTTGGAAAATTGGAACACGAGAAGAACGCAGCTGAAGCTTGGGTCTTAAATGTGTTCTTGTTTCCACAATGAGTTTGAAAACTTGAAAGTCTTTCTAAACTTCAGCACTCGTACCAAACCTTTCACCTTGAAAATATAACGCGCATTATTGTAACCATTAATACAGGGTGGTCCAAAAATATGGAGACATGCCAAAAGATTCATATCTAACGTTAGGAAGCAGGTTGGCAACTCTGTTTCCAATATAGTATTTTTCATTCGGTATTGAACAGAATATACTGTCACATCTCACGAACTCTCCTAACTCCGGCGAGGAAAGACGCGAAGAATTCGAACTTGTCACTTGTTGTGGCGCGGAGATGACTTCCTCGCAGATAACCCTACGATTTTAGATGCCATTGCTTCGACGATTAAAGAGTTTTCTGAGAGTAAAATCAGTTTTTGTGCTCAGATGAATACCATAGCGAGAAATGTGCGCGAATTAATGCTAAAAATAGCAGTTATAATGAAGCGGACGTGAATTCCTGTGCAAAAACAGTGTGAAATGCATGTTAGGGTTGTTCCCGGTTCTCTTTCCGGTGCTTAGATAGGGGAATGGAACTTATTAGGCCTGCAATTATCCAATCTTGAAGTTTCAAGGAGAACTTTCCCCATTATACGATTATTGATGGTGATCCGATTTGATAGGCACGCTTGAACCGTGTCGTATATCGGTGAATTCGCACATAATCTCGGACCTCATAACCAAGGTAGCTGGTCCTTCACAATCACTTTGATGTTTTTCTGTTATCCAAGCCTTGTACTCTTTGATCCACTGGTGACTCACCCTTTTGCAAAATCTTTCACGTTGTCATTATATGCGCGCCTAGACTACACGAAAATGAAAATGTGTGATGAAAAGAAATCCTGATTGACGGCCTACTTCTAGCTAAAATTCATAGTGCTAGGTATGGCTCTGAAGGAACCTGTACGATTGACCAGATGAACAGCAAAAGATTGGATGCAATGTGCCAAAACACGAGATAAGTCGAGGAAAGCGCATCGCAACCTTGTCTCCATATTTTTGGACCACCCTGTATTTATCTGGAATTTGAATTTTGGGGCCCCTAGTGTGAAATAGTGCCCAAAAAACTGCATATATGAATGTACATGTATTTATATTCATATAACACTCCAAAATTGATACCTTTTTCAGAAAGTGATTTCTTTTTGCCAGAACTGTGTATTATATACATAAGAATACGGAGCTTTTCCATTAATAATCGAACTTTCGAGAACCAGGAATTTTGGAATTTTCAAAACATAATTTGAATAACAACGTTTTTGAGACAGCCGAACTCCTGAATCATAATCTCCTGAATCATAAATAATAATAGTTCAGTAACAATTTTTGTTCATTGAAGCATGTATTACTTGAATGTAGTATTAAACCTTCAAAATTTAAGTAACTTAGTAGGTTTAGGTGAAGTAACTCAATAACGTAATATTACATTACAGTTTATTTGCCGTTCAGCAGCCAAATCTGAGCTTTCCCCGCCTTCCTGGACCTAATCTAAGGCCAATGAGCTATCCGTCGCATCGCAAACTTCGCACGCGGCCATTTCCAGAGCAGGCGCGGCTGGGGCGGGGCGATAGGCGGTATATAATACTTAATATTTTCATTTACAATTTAGGAAGCTCTGAAAATAGATGGGGACCTAACCTTTGATGGGCAGGACAAGTCATTTCTTCACGATAAAATAAACATTTTCAAGGGACATAATCTGCTAAAACAGGCCACAGAGCGTTGGGAGCATCCGCCTACATCAACCAGCAAAATGCGCTCGTTCTTCTTTAGAGTCATAGGAGCGACGCCGGCAGTTCGGAACACGGGTATACTGGTTGACCTCGCGCAACCGGTGTGCTGAGCGGCAGCAACTACTAACCCTGGACCTGTCTGAGCAAGATGGACGTTAACATTTAGCAAATCGCGCCCTTTCTATCCTGTTATTCACGGTGATATTCAGCTGCCTAACATATTAAAACAATGCCGGAACTAATATGGGATTACGTGGAGCACATATGATCCAGCAGTGCGAAAAAGACTCTCCGGTGAATTTCCTGTACATTCGAAGGACGAAGCCGATTATTTGCTCAAATTGGTCCTAATTGAATATCTATGATCAAAAATTACATGGCATCGCTGCGTATAAAAGGGCGATAACAGTGAGGTCAGAACATCAGCTCCAAATGGTTCCAACATTTGCTTTGGTAAGTGTGCCGGTAAGCCTTTGTGAGAAACCATCAGTCGTTGTTTATGTGATAAAATCCATGTACAGGCATTCAGCATAAGAACGCTTTGTAGGTGTTCGTCCTGTTGTACATGTCCGGCCCATGCATCGGGTATGGTCCAGCGCCTCCCGATTGCCGAACGCTCAACAAGTGGGACGGCAACTATGACGACATTACTCGAGTTATTTTCGCTCAACAGTATGAGCGAATAACTGGTCGCTGGAGGGTACGTTCTCTTACTTGATACCCATAAATTCTTTTTCAACATTTTTTAGCTCTTTCTTCTCTACTCTTCGTGACATCGCACCAATGATGCTAGCTTAAGATATCTGCAATGTGTAGGACCATGTACCACTTGTTCATGCTATTTTGCCTGAGCGGAGTGTACACACTCATTCCTCAGCAATTCTGCTTTTTCAGCCTTACAACTGCGATGTGGAACGCGTAGCCCGTGAGTACTTCAATGCTACTGAACCCGCTTTGAAGGAAATTTCGGCACCAGTGGGAACTAGTTGCAAAGGATTCTCCCACGAAAGGTAATGTGTTACCACTGCGATTTATTTGTGACATATCTAAGATAGAGTTACTCACAGTTCGTGAGATAGTTGAGGCAAGCTCCACAAGTAGTGCAATTCAGTAGCGACTCTACTTCTTCAGGGAGAAAGAAGAGCCGAAACCAGGGGAAGACTATACGCAATTGAACAACTTCAAACTTGCAATGACCGGTATCAGAAGTTGGCAAAAAACTGATAAGACGCAGGTAAGAAGATTTTTGTAGAGTGCAGCATTTACAATCACTGTGTGAACGTCTTGTAAAGCTTCAAATGCTCTATATTTCTTATTCCTCGGAAATGGTGCTCTTATTGCAGGTGGAGGATGCAACAACATACGGCTGCCACTATAATAGGAATGCTACTACGGGCAGAGTTGTGTGTGTGTTCTGCAAATAAGCGATCTATTGGGTTCACATTAACTCCGAAAATGAATTTCGCTAGATTCATTTTTTACATTTTCAAACTCCAGGGATCTTCGAAATACTGTTCGCTTGATGCAGTACATCTAAGTACATCTATCTACCCAGGAGATGTGGGGAAAATGGCAACCTTGCCACCCCATGGACCCCCATGGAAAATAGAAATGGTGAAAATGTTCATTACAATGAGAAATGACTAAAAATCAATGAAAAAAAAATAATAAAAATAAACAATTAGAAGTAAACTGTAACGAAATTTTCTATTTAGTTTGTATGGTAATTTTGAAAATTCGGCGACTCGGCGGAGAATCAATCAAGAAGCGCTATCAATTTCTTCAAAAATTGCCCCCCCCCCTTTGCCCACCTCCTCCTCCATTTCCAAGCTTTTCTGAGTTCGCCACAGAAACGGAATCAGATTTCCTTTTAAGAACATATTGGAGTGTTGGCACATAGACGAGTAAAACTCCTCAAATATCCACTAAGAATTGCAGCGCACGATGCATATGCTGCCAGATTCAATCCTAAACCGCAGTGTTTTACAGGATTTCCTAGTTTGTTTTTCTTAAACTCAGTATTCATAAACCACTTCATTATTTCATGATATTATATAATGATAATCGATGCAGTGCCTCTGAAATCTCTGAAAAATACCCACTTCTTGAAAAAGAAAATGTTGTATCCTTGAAAGGTGCAAATTAGCTCGCCAGGAGCACTCGATTGAATTACCGCAACCTATCCGAATTAAAATTCAGCGTTGTTCAAATACATCTCCTCGTTACTCAGCGACCTCGAGACATTAATAATAGGTCGACCCATCGGTGCTGCATCGTGTTCAGAAAATTCAGACTCTGCGTGCGACAAGCGTCTTAAGTCATCCCTTCATTGGTGCTCATCTCATATGTATGAACGAGAATGGGTCAAACAGGAATAGACATAAACATAACAATAAACAACAGTATAACATGCCCAGAACTAGCATAGCTTGTCTCAGCAAACAATCGTGGTGCAATCTATGCATAGTAGACCAGTCAGCATTAGAAGCACGCGCAGCCCTCAAGCGCGTTCGTCTCACAAGAATCTGAGCTGTGTCTGTGCGTCGGGGCCTCTCCATAACGTGTTCGCATGGGTAACAAATGAACACACCGGCATAAATTTTGCTTGCAATGAAAAAATTTGTAAATTGTTTGGAAGTTTTTTGAATTTCCTCTACATCCAAGAAATGAGACTAATCCTACCCTCAGAATGAGAATGAATGTACCTGTGTAAGTTGCAGCAAAGGACAACGAATGACGAGGATCGAGGAGAAGAAAAGCCAATTTTTCCTTACGAAGACGACTCCAAAAGGACTCTAGCTCTGACTCCCATTTGTGAATAAAATTTATTTATAGTAACTCGAGGTTCAACTGTCCCTCACTACGAGATAAAAAAAGAGAGAGATTGGTATTATTATTTATCTGACGACAGAGAGAGAGAGAGAGAGAGAGAGAGAAGAGGAAACAACGGATGACAAAACATGACACAAAGAAGGGAAGGATCCCCCCTCCATTTCCACTCTTCTGGCGCTCCTTATATGTTGCTCCTCAACCCCGGTTTGGGTTTTTCATCCGTTCTGCTTGTTCGCCCGTGTCCATTTTTATGGCCTCCCAAGCGGCCTTCCGGCTGATGTGATATACCACTCGAAACATGACACACGGTTTTTGACTGGACTGTACCATGTGAAATGTTTCGGCGGTTTGTGGCCGCTACGAATTTCTCATACTTGGGAAATCGATCTCAGTTGTTGGTTGGTGGTTGATTGCGCGGTCGTAATGGCATTGGTGTAGGCGGTCTTCTTCTGTAAGGTTCTCGTCGGGTTATTCTCGTCTGGTCAAGCTGTTGTTCCAGACGTTTGATCTTGCCGTCGGAGATGAGAGCATTATAGAGCTTTCAGGAAGCAGTGAATGTTGATGCATTTACCGAATTAAGTCAAACGGTGCGGTCATACACTATCAAGCAAGCCTAATATTGATCGAAAACGACCGCATTTCGGTCCATGATCCCTCTATCAACATTCACTACCTGGTGAATGGACTGTAATCGCTCGCACGGTCCCTCTATCTCCTATCCTTGATCGTTCAAGAATGCGGAACTCTTTCTCTGCTCTGCATGCGATATCGTCGAATTTGTCCTTCTACGGTAGTCTTCGTATCGCTTTGCGTATCTCCGGGTTGAGTCCTTTGACGAAAAAATTAGTCGTCATTCGCGAGATAATCCCGTCTCACTGACCTTGGAAGGCTATTTTGGTTTTCGTGAAAACCTTTTTGGCAAACTCTCCAACCGATTCTTTCCCTTTGCCATATTGTGAAACTCATCTCGCAAGTTGCTGAGAAGCGTTTCGCTCTTCAGCTTCATTGATAGTTCCATTACCAAGGTCCTTCCATGATAGCTCGTCATGGTTGTCAATGGTTAGGAATTTGAGTTTCGCTCCACCGCTGGATTATAGTGAAAGAAGACGTCGAGCGACGTCAGGCGCTATCAAAAATCTCGCTACCAAGTTCATGTACTCTTCAGGGAATTTCTCGAACGTGCGATCCCCTGTTCCAGGGAATTTCTCGATGCGGTTCCTGATCATTCTATAGGCCTGCTATACTCGCTGGTGATCAGTATATTTAGTATAGGAACTGGGGCAATACCGAGATTAGGGTAATTATAAGGCTTGTTGTTTTTGTTGTCCTTGACATGATTCCCTATATAAGACCACTTGGAGTTTCCCAGAGAGATTTTTTCCTCTCTATGGATCTCCAAATACCGGCATTCTCATGTGAGGTTCCGGTCACCGGAACCTCCATGTGTAAGGTGCTTGCAGGGTTCCGTGTCAGGTAGAACCTATTTTGGCGAGTCTTGCGCAGCAAACGCCTTAACTTGTAACGAGCGCCGGCAGACGACCACGAGATGACCGACGCGCGTGACCAAGATCGAGGAGTTAATTTCTAACTCTGTCAACTCCCAGATGGAAAACCGAGAGTACGTTTCCCTATTATTTATTATCTGATGAGAACCTCATATCTTCCGTGTGTCAAACGAAAACATATTTTCTGACCTTACACCATTTTACACTAACATTTATTATCAAAACATTCTACTTCCTACTTAAGGATTTTCATTGAGCAAAAGGGAGTAGGAGGGAGAGGGAGAGAGCACTGGGAGGAACTAACTGGATGAAACCAGGAGATGTTGAAAAAGGCGACAGATGATGAGAAGATGGTACCAAGAAACCTCATAGTAAAAGGGAAAACCAAGCCATAGCAGAAGAGTAAAAGGGAAAACCAAGCCATGGCCGAAGCCGAAGGCAACGCAACGCCGCATTTTCACTTGGCTCATTTACACAACTCTCCGATGACGAAATCTATTGTCCCCATAGGTTCCACATTCCCAATAACTTTGGTTCCAGTCCGAAGTTGAGTTTCGATTCATTTGTCTTTTCTGCTCAGGCTCAGGCGATATTCTCGAGAGTTCCAATTTTTTTCATACATCTCACCGGTTCGGAAGAGTTCCGTCCCAGAACTTCCTGGTCTACCGGAGAGCTGTGACGGATCGTTCGTTGTCTTTTTTCCTGGACAAGGGGGAATTCTCGCTTTTGAGGTGACTTCGGTCGCTCATGAGGCATACGAACGTGTTGCGTGAAGTGGTCACTTAGTTGTTCGGCAGTTGTTGCTTTTGCCGGTGAAGTTGAACATGACTGGCTATAGGATCGATCACGTATGCCGATGTAAAGTTGTTTTGGAACTGGTCCTCTGAAGGATGGAGGAGCGGAGTCGTCGTATGCAGGTGCGGAGCGCTTCATGATCTACAATAGTACAATACATGGGGATGAAACAAAACTGGACCTAATAAGGAAAAATATGTGAAACTTACTAAAAATACAGCGAGGATGGTAAAGAAACGACATCATCAACAATGAAAAACCTAAGAAATGGTGGGGTATTCGTAGAGTTCAACTCAACCACATCACATTGACTCCAACTAACACCTATGGAGTGCGCATCAACGGAGATATCAACCTGCCAAGAAACACCAACAACATCCTCCCAGCGAAGATCGAAGACCTTCCTCAACCGAGATGGAGTAGGTTTCTCATTGAAGACAATCTACGCCCAATGGACGACATCTTCGTTGTCGGAAGAGCTCTTGTCCCACCATAGGCACATGGAACTTGCTTTATCAATATTCTGAACACTTCATACACGGATATCCATCTATCGAATCGGATGAATGTTGCTCATGCATATCCAGCATGCGCCTCCGAGATACAAGTGAATGCGATCCAAGTCACCGTTCCATCCATCATCGAGCCACCTATGATCCATGCATCGAATTCGCTTGCCGCAGTATGTCCAATTCCGACTCAATGTCCACGTCGCACCGCTTACATTCCACCAGAAGCGGATTGGAAAAATCATCTCCCACATCTGCCAAAATACCTGCACGAAAAATACCTGCCAGTGAGTTAGCTACTTTTGTATTTCGATGAGGAAGACATTTTAAACGATGCAACAGAGAAGTTTTTTCTCTTTTTCGAGACTGTTTTGGTGGCTAAGTACTGGGAACCTTTGTCCTTTTCTCATTAGATAGTTTGCTGTTTGACAAGAAAAGTGAGTTTGTTCTACTAATCTCTATCAAGTATGGTTCTCTACGTGATACGTTTTCGTGAGAAACACGTTTTCCATCTCTAGTGTGGTCCATTCAACGACTTTCCCAACTATTGATATTCCTTATTTTGAGTACATTTACAGCAGTGAGCAACAAGATTTATTGGAAAAAAAAATCAAGCAGTTGTCTTCTTGGTCTTTAGTCGAAATCGAGCAGTCCGTCCGAGTCGGAGTTGTGCACTGGTCTTGGTTCGGTTGGTCCATGATAGTGATCGTGATCAAATTCTTCTTTCAGAGCCCTTGTGGAGCGGAGTAGGATTGATGGCAGCTTGAGAAGTCCCACCCTTACTTGATGGAATATTAAGGAGGTCCCCATTTCCTCCCCGGGGAATTCTAGCACCGAGTCGTGTTAGTAGCCTGGACGGGCGTGGCAATGCTTGTAGAGCTAGTTGAAGAGGTTATGGCACCCCTTAAGACAAGTGTTGCATGGGACGCGGACATTGCCCGCTTGCAGGTTAGCGCGCACGCCAGGGAGAAGAGTGATCTTGAGTAATTCTCCCTCGTGCTCCGCCAAAAGCTTGCATAGCTGACGTAAAAGGTGCGTTTCACGTTTTATGCCGGCCAGCTGGTCGGGTATGACCTCATCTGTGGGTTCATCGGTCAGGGCGCAGACGATGTCGCACAGGCGGTGAAAGCTGAGGAATTGCTGGCTCGCAACAATTTTTCGTAGCCCCAATTTTGGTTGGGTTGAATAGTCATGACGGGATAAGGGTCCCAACTCGTCGATGTCGTAGATGGTTTCCGATCGGCACTTGCGGATGACTCCTCTCAGGTAGTCCATCTGTAGAGAGGTTATGTTTGGGCGGGCAATCAATTAGGCAATTGTGCGTTATTTCATTTCCTTGCAGCAAGGGAAAATTATCTATACAAAATGTGGGTGAAGGGGGGGGGGGGCAGCAAGGCGTGGCCAGGATTTTTTTCTCGCTTTTTGTTGAGATCATTAGTGTTGGGTAGTTCCCCTTCACATTACACAGGTGGAATTTGAAAGACTTCGTTGAGTGGATCCGGCAGACGACCGAGAGATGACCGACGGGCGAGACCAAGACCGAGTAGTAAATTTTTACCTCTGTATATTTTCAGATGGAAGACCCTCCAAGTACGCTTTACTACGCTGCGAGAAGATCTTTGATGACCTCTTGATTGTCGGACATTTCGAACTTCGGCGGTGTAACAACCAAGGGTGGTGGCATAGGAACTAGTGGCTTCGCTTGTTGTGCTCGCTTCGTTCCTTTTTTCGGTGTGGGAACTGATGACTTTGCTAGCTGTGTTCCTTTCTTCGTTTTTTGAGTACCCTTCCTAGGTTGTTCCTTTTGTGGAGGAGGTGTATCTTCCAGTGAGACCCATAGCCTTGCTGGAAAAGCTGAAAAGATTTGTTTTCTGTATTTCGCAACAGAGATAACAAATATATTTTTTCAGCGAGAAGTTCGATACGGTGTCTCTGTGAGGACTTTGATCTCTGAGAAGGTCGATGAAGGATTAATTGGAATGCTCTTTTTTGTGCGAAGTATAGAGTACTTTTTGCCATGTCGGTCACGGGAAGGCTTTTTTTTTGAACAAAGCCTTGACCGCGAGGTAAGACGTTTTTTGATGACGATTTTTTGCGGTCTGTTTATTTTTTTTGAACCAAAGATTGAAGTAAGTTGGCTAGTTTTGTATTTTGATCAGAAAGATATTTTATACAACGCCATAGAGAAGTTTTTTTTTACTTTTTTAAACTTTTCTTCCTTGTGACGGTTTCATGGCTAAGTACTGAGAACATTCATTCTACTCTCAATGGATAGTTTAATGTCTGACGAAAAACAGTTTGTCCTACTAGTCTCTACAAAGAAAAGGTTTTTTTCCTAATACGTTTTCGTCAGACACATGTTTTCTCTCTCTCTTTTCCATTATGTTCTATTCCAGCAATTTTCTCCAAGTATTGATTTTTCTTTCTGCTTATGAATACATTTACAACAATAGGGAACAAGATTTATTCGAAGATAAGTGGCAAGATGTTTGTCTGCTTCAATCCAGGTCGGACAGGCCGTCCGAGTCGGAATCGAGGTGTGGTCTCGGCTCGGTCTGTCCGTCGTAATGATCACGGTCGAACTCCTCCTTGAGAGCTCTTGTGGGGCGGAGCAGAATTGGTGGTAGTTTCAGGAGCCCCACCCACACTTGGTCGAAAATGAGGATTGTTTCGTGATCCTCCCCGGGGAATTCCAATACCGGGTCGTCATGGGCGCATGGGCGAGCGTAGCAATGCTTAAGGAGATAGTTAAAGAGGTTGTGATACCCCTTGTGGCACGTATTGCATGGGACGCGTACGTTATCAGCTTGTAAGTCAAAGCGCAGAGGATGTCACAGAGCCGATAAAAGTTGAAGAACAGCTGACTTGCAGCAGTTCCCAATTGGGTCAGATAATCGTGGCGGGACAAAGGTTCCATCTCGTTAGCCTCGTAGATGATCTCCGGTCTGCATTTGTGAGTGAGTATTCGGAAGTAGTCCATCTGTAAAGAATGTGTGTTTGGGTGGGCGGTCTACTAAGCAAATGTGCGCTACTGCATTTCCTTGCTGCATGGGGAAAATTATTCATACAAACGTAGGAGAGAGCCAGCAAGGTCTGGCCAGGATTTTTTCTCGCTTCCTACTGAGATCGTTAGTGTCGGGGTATTCCCCTTGGTCGCATTTTTGTGATCCCTCAAAATGAATGACGCAATTCAAATTTTATATACATCCCACTAGAGCGAGCGGGGGCTTGCGACCTAGCGCAAAATAGAAGCACTAAAGCAAAAAGCGCTCTTTACAGATGATTATACTCACCCTGTACTCTTGTTGATATTGGCTGTCGTTGAATGAGACGATTGGTAAGTGCGAAATTCTGGCAAGGTTTTTATAGTAGGGCTACCTTGTTTTTCTACTTATTATTTTGTCTACTGTCTCATGGAATTTTATTGTCTGTAGGTGGAATAAAGAACTAATCCGCCAAAACTGCACTTCAAGCTGGAATTCCTAGTCTGTTTCAACGTCAGGGGAGTGCTAGTTGGATGTCAACGCAATTTGTTTTGACATTGTGCGCCTATCAATTACTGCCAAGAAATCTTGTCCTTTCTTTCCCTTGCACAGGTGGAATTTGAAGTCCTTCGTTGAATGCATGGGATTTCGAGACGGATCATTGGGAGGTTTGCAGATGTTTACCGGAATCTTTGAAAGATTCCGGTCGCTGGAACCTCCATGTAAGGTGGTTGCTGGGTTCCGTAACAGGTAGAACCTGTTTTAGGCGAGTCTTGCACGGCAATCGCCTTAACTGATGTCAAGCGTTGGCAGACGGCCATGAGATGTTCGACGGACGAGACCGAGACCGAAGAGGTAATTACTAACTCTGTTGACAACCAAGTGAAAACTTAGAGAGGACGTTTCGCTTTTATTATTTGGAGAGAATCTTATACTTTCCATGTTTCTAACGAGAACATTTTCTGATCTTACACAATTTTGCACTAACATTCATTATCAAAATACTCTACTTCATACCTACGAATCTTTACTGAGCAAGAGAGAATAGGAGAGAGAGAGAAAAGTAAGAAAAGATGATACCAGGAACTACATAGAAAAAGTGAAACAAAACCAAGCCGTAGCAGAAGCCGAAGGCAACGCAACGCCGCATCCTCAGATGGCTCTTTCATACGACTCTCCGGTGACGAAATCCTTTGTCTCCATAGGTTCCACATTCCGAGTAACTTTGGTTCCAGTCCAAAGTCGAATTTCGGTTTACTTGTCCTTCCTGCTCAGGCGATATTCCCGAGAATTCCAATTTTTTCCGTACAGTGCGCTTTGTTGGAAATAGTTCTCTGGACTTCCATCAGTAAAATAAGCTTGTTATTACGAGCGCAATTCTCGCGGGACATTTACGTGCTGATTATATTATGTATTATTTCACTTTATCCATTTTATATGCGCTAATTTAGGCCTTCGCTCCGTCTTGGTTTTGTTCTTATACCATGTAGGTCATTCTTTCGGTCTCATAGGATAGGATATGAGAAGTACTGGTTCATCGGTAACAAAACAAATGTAGTATTACCTTTCTTGGTCTCTCCACTGAATACAAGTGTAGTGCTAGAAATTAATTCCGCGAGGGTGTTGGCGTTGTCTCCGGCGTGTTCTCGACCAATCACCATGGTATTCGCTATTTACGTTAGTAACCAGCGTTACAGCGAATACTAGAGAATACAGAAAGAAAGGTTTCAGAGAATACAATCCAGCTACGCGCAATATTCGCCTGGAATCCCGAAAAATGACATCCTCAGGTACTCGTGGGGTTCGACCAAAGCACGAACGTGGGTTCGACCGCAGTTACTGTGGTCGAAGTCCTTATTTTTCAAAAGTGGAACTAAAGGCAAGATCCTTTGTGTGATATATCCTTTGTGTGCAGAAGTTTGATACGAACCAATATTTTCACTGTTTTGGCAAAGTCAATAACGACAAGGTGGAGCATAAAACGACTTCGAAAGATGCTGAATTCAAGGATTGAGAAGAAGTCCATAATTTGATGCGATATCCGAGATTAGGAAAAGGATAGGAGAAGGATGAAAAACATTTTTTTAACCTACTTGACATATCTGGTGATACTCTCTCAGACATTCGGGCGGATGTCCCGCACTACGAAATGATGAATCCCGCTCGAAGGTGGGCGGGATCCATTAGGAACAATGAGTTTTGTCCGGCACTATCCCGACTATGTCCTGTAAGTTTCGGCGAGAGACCTGATTTTGTCCCGAAAATGATATCATTTCATCGTGCGGGAGACAGGATTTTGTCCAGAAACGAAAAAAAAAAACGAAAAAAAGCAAAAATGCACATTGAAGCCCGGAACGTGCATGTGCTTCGTGCGTCGACGCCGGCTGCTGTTAGCGGGTCTGTTAGGTCTATGGCATACTCGACAGCGGCACCGTGGCTGTGAAGAAAATGAATGAAAGTGATGGAAACAAAATGTTACAAATTACCATGTCATATCACACGGTTTACGTGGAATAGCGTGCTGGCCTAGGAGCAACTGTGCGAGAACTGTTGGAGGCGAACAGTCGTAGCGACAGCACCGCTATGGAATATGCCATGGGCCTTATATACCCCTCACTTGATAAGGGTTACCACGTGGCAATCACAAAACCCCACCATCCTCCGATTAATCCTGCAACAAAAGCAAAATGCCTGTCTCTAGCTGGTGCACCGGTTTTTGTCTCGAAAATGATAAGAAGGCGTTTTGTCAGGCGGGACTCTCGCACGAATATCCGAGCTGAGTGGAGCCTCAAAAATACATTTTTTTAACATCAATCGGTTTTTACTTAACGCAACTTTTTATCCCTTAATTGATTTTCTTGATTGAGTCAGTTTAATTGTAGTTTACATCCGAGCATTTGAGAGGATTAGTGGGACAGTTGTTTTCCAGGTTTTCCTACTGTTTCTACCAAATAACACTTACTAAACGAAAGACAGTTGGAACGATAGCCAAAATCATCAAGTATCACGCATAGCAAGATGTTCTTCAGAAGTTGAGAAAAGAAGAGAACGATCCCTGTCCCAGAGGAGCTAATAGAGGTCGCAGAAGAATAAAAGGATAAAGTGGTCGGCGTTGATCAATCCCGTCACGAGGGATGCGCCACGCATTCGACTTCATCTGGAATCGGTAGAGGCGTTGAATGCGTATGTGCCCTGTACAGTGACTTGCGGGGGGCATCCGATGAATCAAATCAGTGGCTTCATCCTCCCAGACTCCTCTGGTACCAATTTACGACCCCGGAGAGGATGGATGGCTTGGTTGGCCACGGACGCGGGAGCGAACCATTGACCGTGTGCGTGCGCAGCTAGCCTCTTATCACTGCGCCACACGCGCCCCGCAGAAGAATACCATAAAAGAATCAGAAGACGAGGTCGTGAGGAACTGCTTACATATTACTGTTTCTGATTAGTAAACAATGAAGAATAGGTGAATCAGCTTGCCACGCACTTATCAGCTGGTGCAGATGTTTGCAAAAAATAATTAAATATAATAAATAAACCAAACCAAGATACATTTATTCTTGTTCATTTATTTCGAAAAAACCTAAGATTGAGAATAACCAAGGAGTTTCTTTTTCTCTTTTTTCCACCGAAAATATGAGAACTGTCTTGAGAAGAGGTATCAAAGCTCAGCGTGTAAAGATTGAAGAATAGATTCAATGGGAACCACATTAATAACGACACCATTTAAGGTTTCATACGAATATGAGTGAGATGGTGTTAATGTCCACAACAGTTGCTTACGTCTAAATCTTGAGTTTTTAATAGTAAAAAGAGACCAAGGTGTTTGCATACTAACTGGAGCAGATCAGAAATTGGGTGAAGAGAAGCGGCAACCACGAGACAGAACCTATGCAAGCTATGAGTCGATCTTCTCCCCCCTATCCTTCTATGCACCACTGTCCACCATGACCAAATTTGTCTTTCAGTGTCAGTTTGACAATTTGTCTTCACTCCGTGAGAAAATCTGTGGAACCTAAGTCAAATCCACAATATAACACCTGGTTAGTTCACCTGTATACGAATTTTGTAGATATACATAGATCTACATTTATTACTATTCAAGACAGTCGTTAGATAAGATTACATCACAGCTCAATACTAGCGAACGAGATTCGCGGGTTTACCACAAGGTTTCCAGCTATTATTGAAAAATACATTCCTAAATATACATAGATATATAACGTCATACTTTAGGAGGGAACGGGCAACGATTCGTTTAAACGATTCGCAATTTTTTAAGCAGGGTGTCAAACTTATCGTTTAGTGCAGGAATGGAGCTTCTCGTTCAACCTCAAAAATGGTGTAATTTTCAGGTTTTTCGACGTTTTCCTTTGAAGTTTAATGGGCGGGACCACCTCGTTTTTCATGTCGACGACTAAAAAGTATGATTTCTGGCCCGAAATTTGTTTTTGGTGAAATAGCGCTAAACTCAATGAATATCTCTGAGGATATGAGAACATTTCAAAAAATTACAGAGAATATTCGCGTCAATCTCTGTTACTTCCGAGTCGATTATCGAACCCACTGAGGGTGATGGAAAAGGAACTTTATGTCTGAAAAGGGCGGCGCGGGCGAGCTCCGCAATTGGCCGATCGCATGAATTGACCCGCCACCCATTTCAGATATGACGCTTAACACCTCAAAGAAGCAGAATATCCTCAGAAATGCCTATTGCAAATAAAATTTATCACTTTTGCGTTATGGTCATAGGAAATCAGGATAATATGACCTAAAGGTTAAGGAAGGAGAGGAAACAGAGAATAGCAGCCAGGTACATTGCAGTTATTGGGGGAATAAATTCAATACATTCCCTCAATATGTATCATAAAATGATAAGAATATTACAAAAAATATGATCTACTAAGGGAAAGTATGATCTACATATGATCTACCAATCCTGATTCGGACTGTCTTTATCCTCTTCATACGTGAAGTGTCTCTCATCGCCAAAACAAAATTGGTACATGTATAAACAAAATAGAAAAGATTTTCTTCATCCTGAATATTATGCGGCCAAGCTATGTTGCTCATCGGCTGATAACCATCTCAAGGGAAAATCGATTGAGATCTTACCCCAACACTAAGAATTGGACTGTGCTGGTGTCCTTGATGCTATCGGATGCGATTGGTCATGATAACTATCGCCACCTAAGATTAGAAGAGAGAGCCCTTTGGCCCAATCGTCCAATCGGAGCAACAATACATATTATGGGTATAGGTTTACTACGCCTGCAGAAGGAAAAGCTATAAAATATCAATGAAAAAAGGAAAAATCAGCACAATTAAGGAAATTCATGCGAGTAAAAATAGAAAATAGCCAAGCGTGATGCACTTTCTCCTGGGAATTCGCCAAAATCTGGACTACAGTCGTCGGATTTCTCTGAGAAAAGGAGCTGGATGATGACATCCTCAGGTGGAATGTAGCTGGATAAACGCAAAATACAAAGGAAAAAAAAACAGATGCCATGGAAAGGTGGTGAACAACCTATGCAGCGCTGAAGTAGCGCAAGGATATTAACGGAACAAGGTCGACGTGGGCGGTCGTTCATGGGTGTTCGTATCTATGCATCGATTGAAAAACAGGTTCTCTTCTACTTGATTGTATATACCACTAAAGACTATATTTACTGGGAGATTCGGAGAAAATCTGAGAGAGAATTCTGGAAAGAGAATTTTCCGAGCGCAGTGTACACTTTGTTTGTAAAACGTTGTTCGAGCCCTAATTTCTTGCCTAACAATAAGTAGCTGGTCATTGTCTTATTCCTTAAAATGAAAATAAATCGCAGAAGAAGTGAAAATAATAGAACAACGGGTGGGATTTCTAAAAATTTAGAATGGCAAAAGGTTGGATGGGCTGACTTGCAAAGCTTTACTGTCCCTCGGCATCATTTGCTTCAACACGAAAGCATGATAGACGCTCTCGTACAGTAGTTCTATATTTGTTTTCTCCCAGGATGTGCCCTGTTCTCTGCATTTTACAGAATCAGAATATCGGTATGGAGCTAAAGGATGTCCTTTAGAGGCTCTCAAACCCTGGAGCCTCAACTATGGTGATTCAATACCAGCGGCTTCAGCCGAAATTCAGAGTCTTACCTTATTTTCAACTCGAAGTATACAAATGTTCTAGACCTGGTTGATGCTCTGATCCCACCCATATACGTACGTGTAATGCTTCGGAATGGATAAAAACGGTTCTGCGAGGACCGAACCGATCCTGATTCGGACTGTTTTTGAAGCTGATAAAGTAGATGTACCGAAGCAGCTAGGCCTCAATGTCAGTCGTAAAGGTTTGGAGAATTGGCCTAAAATGATGTTCCTAGCCATTATATTATAGTTGTTGCTCATAAATTTATGGCTTGGTTGAAAGAGGAAAATCTGGTAGTGTAGAATAAACCTCCCAAGCACCTGTCTCTAGAATGTTTAAAAGATTGAGTTGCGTATATTAGTAAATCTAGCACAAAAAAAACGTTAATTTTGGTTACCGAAGTACATGATTCGTTTGCTGGGTTCCAATTCTGGGCCCATTAGAATGATTTGATAAAAGAAACCAAATGATTAAAGATGCCACGATGCTGTAGACGATGCAGCTTCAGGACTTCCAAGCTTAACTGCATTTACGCAAAGAAAGTGGGTTTGTGGAAGGGCTTAAAATTTGAGAATTCGCTCGACAATGGTGATCCTTCGTCGACAAAATTGGCGACTTGCCAAAAGCGAATGCTGACTTAAGAAGCCTCATTCGAAGGCTATGTTACAGTAAGTTACACACCGGAATTCTGAATTTTTTTGCAAAGGATATGTTTGCGTCTTTAGCAAATGATGGATCATTACCTCAGATGACAAGTAAGAGAAGCAAAAAACAGGCAAAATCATTCGTCAGGATTGAAAACTCTCTAGGGCGAACAGATCTTTTCTCTTTGATGCTGTTGAAAGACTCGTTTCCTTAGTGTTTCATAGCGATGAGCTGATATTTTGCAGATCTACTGCTTTCTCCAATATTCTACAGGTTATTGTTGTTATTCATCAATCGATCGGAGCGCGTGTTTCTTCATTTGGAGTCTGTCAATCTCTACTGTTCTAGAGGAATCGAAGAGCAGTTTATTCTACAGCACTCTTCCGGGAAATTACAACTTTGCTCTTGTGTCTGTGCTTGCCCTCGGCTTGCAATTCATCGTTATTCTGTTCGAACAAGCCAGATATTCGAAAACCATTTTGAGCATTAAAAAAAATTTTATGAGCGGTATAAGTAAGCAGACATCAATCCAAAGGTCTCTGGAGTTTGAACATGTAAAATGAGTTTCGCGAAGTTTTATTGTCAGGTCCTGATCGTTTTCAGGATTACCGTTCACCGGAAGTTCCTTTGCAGAACAGGCACACAACTCTGCCTGTAGTCTCATTTCTGTTATAGTGGCAGCCATACAGTGTGGCGTCCTCCAGCTGCAATAAGCGCACCATTTTTATGGGACAAGAAATATGGAGAATTTAATGCTTCATAAGACGTTCACGCACTACATGACTGTAAAAGGTACATTGTGAAGAAATATATCAACTCCTTACCGTATTTGTAGAAGTTTCATTCCACTTTTTAAAAGCTTCCCTAGCGAGAGTGAAGATGTTCAAAGGATTGCCTTTGTACTTTTCCGTCCCCGCCTCTTCTTTCGTCTCATTTTTCACCGCTCCTTTCATCTTTTCGTTCCCATCGCCTTTATTCCTGATGAAATAGAAACTTTACCGAACTGCATTGCGCGTGGAGCTTGCTCCAACGATCTAACGAACGGTGAAGTGAGTCTGTGTTAGAGATGTTACGAATAAATCGTAATAGTTACGCATTACTTTTCGTGGGCAAATCCTTGGCAGGTAGTTTTCTTGTTAAACGTGACGTTATTCTTCAATTCGGATTCAGAAGCGGTGAAGTTCTCACGTGCGAGCTTTTCCAGACTGCAGACATATTGCTGAAAAGCACAGGACTGCCAAGGAATGAGCGCATTCTCTCCAGTCAGGTATGGTAAAATGGACAAGTGGTGCATGATCGCACACATTGAAGATTGTAGAAGTAAGTATTATTGCTGTGATGTCACGAAAAGCAGAGAATAAGGAACGGAGGAAAAAACTTGAAAAGGATCCATGAGAACGTACCACCCAATGATGAACTATTTTTTCATACTCTTCAGCAAAAACAATTCGCGAAGTTTGAGTATAGTTGTAGGTCCAGTTGTTGTACTTGCCGCAATCGGGGGGCTCTAGAACATGTCCGGCGGCTGAACCGGACATATAGAACAGAATGAACACCTAAAAAGCGTTCTAATCCTGAATGTTGGATTCTATCATATTAATGACAGGAGCTAGTTCCTCACAAAATGCGTACCCTCACACTTACCAAAGGAAATGTTGAAGCCATCCCGAGCGGATGTCCTGACTTTACTGTTATCTACACGCCTTTTATACGTTGCGATACGAAGTAAATTTTGATCACAGAGCTCTAAGTCGGCTCAGTTCACTCAGCGCTCAGCTTAGCGAACGCTATGAACTAGTGATTAGGTCAAGTAATTAGTGTAATCAAACATGCCGATACCGAAACAGGTTCTCAGGCAAGTGAATGTGCATAGCAGATAGTGTATAGCAGATAACCACTATAGCGCTTTGGATATTTCGAGGACAGTTCTTCTCTGAGCAATCATGAATTTGAGGCAGCAATCGCACTTTCTGCGATGGATTCCGGGAAATTCCTTAGATTATGATATGCGTTCAGAGCCCTGTTTTAACGCCGATAACGCCCGGATCGACTCCACACCGTGGATCCGGGGGAAGTGATCAAAAAGTTCAAATTGTGTCCTGTCCAACCGAGAAAGAAAATGCAATTTGTTGTGGCTTCCCATTCGTCCTCCCATATCTTCTCCACCACTGGATTTGAACCTTACCAACCCTCTCGAGTGCAAGCTTGGAAATCCAGCTTCTTATCCACTTGGTCGTACGTGTCGACACGTTCGGTGTGTTTGAACTCAAGATGTATCTTACCTGCTCTACGACGGATTCACTACGGAAAGAAGCTTCAGAGTATACAGTTAATTCTTTCCATATGTTTTATGGGAATCGTGCTCTCGATTCTCAACGGTACTAGTCAACGATGTTGAAAAGCTCGCTGCTACGAGGGTGGGTTGAAAAAGTTCAGTACCACGAATAAAAATCCAGCAACTCGGTTGCAATCAATGCTTTTTCTCGGCGCAGTCCCGGCAAAGCTCAACGCACCTAATCCAACCTGCTCTGCTTTCGATTTCCCTGTGTAAATGATTTTTCGAGAGTCTTCAAAATGAAATGCCCTTGTGCACTTAAGAAAAACGTCGCTAGATCTAAGTTTTTCGATAGACGGGAGGACTTTGAGATGGATGGAAGGACGGGAAAATAATTGGGAAGATCATACAGAATGGTGGATACAAGAGAATTCCTTTCTTCATTTTGGCATTATGTTCGTGGTAATGGCATCTGAGTGAACACTCATACTGTCGCGGAGATGCATCACAAATTTTTCATCACCCAAGCAGGGTCTTTCTTATGAATTTCTACTTATGGTATTCCAAAATATACAGTGCGTTTCATAATTATAGGACACCCCCCAACTTTCCCAGTTCTGGCTTTTTCACAGATCGTGGAATTTTCTCTCTAGTACCATTGTGATCAGCACCTAAAATAACCTTGGTACTCAATTTTTGAACTCACGGTAGCAACTCTGGTTTTTTTTAAACTTTATTCTTCTCTTTTCGCACACTTCGCGGTCATGATACACCTTCAGATTCTAACAAGTTTATTTGCCACACAATCGAACTCATGGAATTTCGATGATTTATTGAGTATCTATAGACCACACTGATTTCATACAGTCCGTTACTCCTGTTCCTTATAGGGATTCTGAGGACATCCACTGCCTATCTCAATTTTTCAGCAGCTCATTTCTGGCGGAGGTGCACTCAATATTGCGTGATAAGGATCCATTGTAGTCCTAGTTTAGAAATACAGTTAGCACTAGTCACANCTTACTCCTGCTCCTTATAGGGATTCTGAGGACATCCACTGCCTATCTCAATTTTTCAGCAGCTCATTTCTGGCGGAGGTGCACTCAATATTGCGTGATAAGGATCCATTGTAGTCCTAGTTTAGAAATACAGTTAGCACTAGTCACAGGCTGTTCCACTGGCTTTGCTAGGTGGCAATCTACGTAGGTACCACTCGCCCGACATCAAGATCTTCCACATTTTCTTACTAAAACCCGCGAATCAGTGGCTCGAAATGAAGGAGATTACTCATAGGAGTTTTCTGAGATCCGATGCTGCCAGGCCAGATCCCACGCAATGCTTGCTAAAGTGTATGCTCTTCGCGAAATCGACACAAACTGATGACATGTAGGCAACAAAATGTCACAGTTGATAAAGTGACAGGATTCCGTTCCAAGTACTGTGATTGGTCATGAATGAGGTGGCTATATACCAGACTTTGTAATTAAGGTAAACGGAAGAGTTATTAACGTGAGAGCGGAAGACAGTCAATACCTTTAGGAAAAAGAATTTTTCCGAGGTTGCTGTCCCGTTTTTGGGTTCAGTTCCTGGCGAAAGCAGAGTTGGAGAGTAGGAGATTGGAACATGATCTAATAGCGTCAGACATCAGAAGATGCCAGTAAGCAATTTCCGTCATTTTCAGTACCCGATTCGTGGGTTTTAGTAAGAAAATGTGAAAGATCTTGATGTCGGGCGAGTGGTACCTACGTAGATCGCCACCTAGCAAAGCCAGTGGAACAGCCTGTGACCAGTGCTAACTGTATTTCTAAACTAGGACTATAATGGATCCTTATCACGCAATTTTGAGTGCACCTCCGCCAGCAATGAGCCGCTGAAAAATTGAGATAGGCAATCTTGCATGGGCGATGCCTATCGACGTGGATGTCCTCAGAATCCCTATAAGGAACAGGAGTAACGGACTGTATGAAATCAGTGTGGTCTATAGATACTCAATAAATCATCGAAATTCCATGAGTTCGATTGTGTGGCAAATAAACTTGTTAGAATCTGAAGGTGTGTCATGACCGCGAAGTGTGCGAAAAGAGAAAAATAAAGTTTAAAAAAACCAGAGTTGCTACCGCGAGTTCAAAAATTGAGTACCAAGGTTATTTTAGGTGCTGATCACAGTGGTACTAGAGAGAAAATTCCACGATCTGTGAAAAAGCCGGAACTGGGAAAGTTGGGGGGTGTTCTATAATTATGAAACAAACTGTATCAAATATCTATATGTATGTCCGACTATCTTTGAACCACGGTGGTAGAGTATATGATGATATGAGCCACACGAGGTTGACTAGTTGTTCCAGAGCACGACCTGGACCTGATTGAGAAAGGGTTGCCCGAGTATTTCCATGAATTGGCTTGACTCTTTCAGGCTCTGACGAAGGCTTTGACGAATACGCCGAAACGCCAGTATGTAAACTACTGATCACTATGACAACCTCGTGTCGCTCATAACATCATAGACAATAGAATATATCAAATATTATTGATTAGTAGTTCAGCTTTCTTAATAACTACCAGAATCTCCCTGATGTGTGCGGGAGCAGAGGCTGCTGCATACCACCACAACTAACGACACTTTTCTCTTTCGGAACCAATTCATAAGCCGAAATTTCACATGCTGTAATCATAATGTAATGTTGAACCTAATCTTTATTTTCAATAAATATCTCAGGCTTAAAGGTTGTATAGACTTTCTCAAGAAATTCAAAATTTGTGTTGTAGCCTGTTTCTGGAAACGCTTTTATTCGTAACTAGACGGTATACCCGGCTTCGCTCGGGAGTTCTTTAACCCCGGCTTTTCACACTGATGCGGATAGTTATTGATACTAATACATTCACTCGAACTGCCCACGATGACCATCATGTTGAGTATTCTCGGTAGCCCTTTCGTCACCCCCGCACGGAAGCAAAATAACCGGTATAAAAAATTAATCAAATTAGTGCAAAATGATTGTCATATTCGTGCTCAGCGTATTCGATAACCCCAGTAGACATGTCCTCACCGACCCGTGGGCAAAAATTGCGAAAAATCAATAAAATCGATAAATCAATACTTGGCGCAAAACGGTCGACATGTTCGTACTCAGCGTATTCGATAACCCCAGTAGACATGTCCTCACCGACCTGTGGGCAAAAATTGCGAAAAATCAATAAAATCGATAAATCAATGCTTGGCGCGAAACGGTTGACATATTCGTGCTCAGCGTATTCGATAACCCCAGTAGACATGTTCTCACCGACCCGTGGGCAAAAATTGCGAAAAATCAATAAAATCGATAAATCAATGCTTGGCGCGAAACGGTTGACATATTCGTGCTCAGCGTATTCGATAACCCCAGTAGACATGTTCTCACCGACTCGTGGGCAAAAATTGCGAAAAATCAATAAAATCGATAAATCAATGCTTGGCGCGAAACGGTTGACATATTCGTGCTCAGCGTATTCGATAACCCCTGTAGACATGTCCTCACCGACCCGTGGGCGAAAATTGCGAAAAATGAATAAAATCGATAAATCGATAATCAATCGATAACCTAAGGTAGCCTAAAACCTCCGCCGGCCCGAGTTGTATATGTGTGCGAAGTTTGGTCCCGATTGGTTAACTCTCCGCGATTTCTATTCGGAACATACATACACACACATACACAAACACACATACACACACATACATACAGACATTCATTTTTTTTATATACAGACTAGACGGCATACCCGGCTCCGCTCGGGAGTCTTACTACCCCGGACATTTCACGCTGTTGCGGTTAATTAGGGTACAAATTCATCCATTTGAAGTGCATCCATTTGAATTTCGGTGGTTACCATGTTTAATAATGTCGTTAGCCTTTTTTGACCTGTTTGATAAGGAAAAAATCATTAAAACCAATAACCAATTGCAATGCAAAATAGTTGTCATATTCGCGTTAGGCATATTGGAGGACCCCACCTGACATGTTTCCACCCGTCCCCGAGCGAAAGTGGAAAAAATCGATAAAATCAATAAATCGATATCATAGCCCAAAATGGTTGTCATACTCGTGCTCAGCACACTGGATAACCCCACCTGATATCTTCTCACCCGTCCCCGAGCGAAAGTGGAAAAAAATCGATAAAATCAATAAATCGATACCCTCGCTCAAAATGGTTGTCATATTCATGTTCAGCGTATTGACTAACCCCAGTAGGCATGTTTCTGCCAGTATCTGGGCAAAAATAGCGAAAAATCAATAAAATCGAGATCGGTTCAGTCTCCGCGATTTCTATTCATTACATACATACATACACACAAACACACACACACACACACACACACACACACACACACACACACACACACACACACACACACACACACACACACACAAACTTTCACTTTTATATATACAGATTGAGCAAGTGCAGCAGCGTCCTCTCGAGAAGCTTTTTCAAACACAATCTAATCTATATGTTGCGATTCTTTACCGTTTTTTTCGAAAATCCATTGAAACGAAAAATGGTGGAAGCAGTGGAGATTAGTAGGCGAACACCGGAAATCAATAGCAAAGATGAACAGCTCCAAGCATATAGACAGATTTCGTAAGAGATACTTTTTCCACCTGAAGTCGTCTCAGTTGCTTCTCAACGGCAGCTTGGTGGGGCGTTCTTGTTCTGCATCTGCCTATCGTTCTCCTCCTAAATATGCTGTGTATTAGGTTAAGTCGAAAGTTCTCGGACAAACTGACAATATTTTTATTTCTTTTGCAATTTTTGAAAGAAAAGTGCGAACCATTTGAGGCATGCCCGAAGGCATCGCTGGTCTTCCGCCAACGTTTAGGTAGGTCGTAGGTGCCTCTGCTCCAGAACGCTGGCGACCGCTTCTTCAAGAAGTGCTCCAGTGCCTTTTCGATGTCATCGCGGATTTGAAATTTTCGACCAAGTAGATGATGTTGGAGATGGGGAAAAAGGTGGTAATCCAAGTGAGCCAGGTTTGAGGAATACGGAAGGAGTGGTAAAATGGTGCATCCGAACTTCATTGGTTCGGCATTGGCCGTTCTTGCAATGTGCGGTCGGACGCTGTCGTGATAGAAGTAGACGTTGAGCTGCTGTGGGCGCGCATTTTCAAGATTTGCCTTCAAATTCCTCAGTCGCTCAAAGTAGACGTCTGCGGTCACTGTAGGTCCCTCGGCAAGCAGCTCCCAACATTCGACGCTGTGTACGCTCCACCAGATGCAGAGCATAACCTTCTCGGCGTGTACGTTGGGTTTAGGGATGCTTCCTGCATCCGCACCTTTGTCAATCCAGAAGGCACGACGGCAAACGTTAAAGTAAAAAAATCTACTTTTCATCCTTGGTGAACGGGTACTCAAGCCACGTGTGGGTGCGCTTCAGTGTGTGAGCAGAAAGTGACATATCAGCGCAGCGGTCCCTGCCATACTGCATCAGAGCATGTGGTACTCATCGACTGAATTTCCGCGCCTTGCCGATCGACTTCAGCCGGCGAACAACCATGATCTGACTCGTCACAAGAGCGACTGCCAGTTTGAATGTTTTGATACGGATCGGTTTCTATCTGTCTCCACAGCAAGTCCAAATCTGACTCCATCGGGCTCCCCGAGCTGTCTTTATCTTCGATGGAATATTCGCCCGACACGAACTTCGAGCGCCACTTCTAGCCTATAGCTCTAACGGCGCCGTTCCTCTTGTACACTTCCTCCAGACGTCTACCGATATCCGCGTGTTCTTGACCAAATCGATGGAGAAAGAGTATGGGGCTGCGAAAGTGGGGTGGCGACGGCTTCAAATTGTGCCGCACAGTGGCAGACAAAGAGCTGATTCGGTATGTATGTTGGTATGTGGTTTGAAGAACCTTTTACACTCTATCAAAAGGCAGCTCGCGTGCTCAATTTACCTAGCTCTTTGCTGAGTTATGATCCCCAGAAGTCATCACTACCATATTGTCCGAGAACTTTCGACTCAACCTAATATTTCATGTTCTAGGCTTGAAGAGGGCGTTACCACACCGAAGGCTAACCCAATAAAAGTTACTCTAATCATGGAGTCTCAACTGTGGAAACATATGGACAATCTAATCTGTAAATTAGGGACTGATTGTTTGCAGGAGATGCCCAAACATACTTTATTCTGTGCATACTCATTCGTCATTCGCAGAATCAATACCAAGGAGTTTATCCACAGTTTCTGGTGCGGTACCTTTTATTTGACTTAGTGCACATATGGTTCACTGTTTGTTCGTGAGCAGCAACTTTCGATTATTCAATCTCAAAAAGTAAGGGTGGAGAGCGATGGCTCTCCAAGGTCATCAGTCCAGTACCTAAGAGCATGTGGTTTATTCGTTGTTTTCTCTTCCACTGGAAAAAATTATTCACTGCTCTACTTCCGTATTAAGCACACAATGCGAACTGCTAAAATGTTAGATTTGAAAGGCCTGTCAATAGCAAGCCTTTTGTCAAATAGCTTCGGCATTTGCAGTCAGTCATGTACAGGAATTGTCAACACAATGACATGAAATATTTGGAAGGGATCAATTCTCTAGCCTAGGAAAATTTGGCTATAACTCTTTGTTAGGCGTGACACAAATGTTTTTTTTTGTAGATGAGGATTGTCCTGCAGAGCGGACGTTCCAAATGAATGTACCGGTTTTAGCTTTATCTGGATCTGTATCCGGTGCTGAAAGTCGCACAAACGCGAAACTGCTAAACAAATAACTGGGTACGGATTGCATTCTCATCACTGATGAGCAGCCATGTTTTCGGTTCATTCTTGTCAGTGGTTGCCAATTTAGGCAGACTTTTATAATTCCTCAAACTAATAATGTTCACACACCGGTTTGGAGGCTTGGACTAGACCGGAAGTGTGGTCTCCTTGACACCCCCGGGTCTTGGATTCTTCTTACTTATACGTACTACACATAACTCCGTAAGCCTATCACCGAAGTTTTGATATTTGCTGCAAGTTCTACCTATTCTTATTATTTCTGCTATGAAGGTATTTATAATTATATGCTTAGGAATATTCGACGTATCATTAGAATACCTAATAACTTTTCAATTATAACTATCCGTCCTATTGAACAGGCTATAATTGATTTCATCTCTATCTGTTGAAATACTAAGATATAGAAAGTTAGTTTTCCATAGAGAGGGACTGGTTTTTTCAATAGAAAATGAAGGATAGTAAATTCCTCTGCGAATACTTTCAAAGCTCTGTACATCGTTCGAAATGTGGAGGATGTCATCGATATACCGGTAAGTGCCATTATAAAAACAGTTATTATTCACTGCTCTACTTCCGTAATAATCACACAATGAGAACTGCTAAAGATGTTAGATTTCAAAGGCCTGTCAATTGCACGCCCTTCGTCAAATCGCTTTGGCATTTGCAGTCAGTTCATGTACAGTAATTGTCAACACAATGACATGAAATATTTGGAAGGGATCAACTCTCTAGCCTAGGAAAATTTGGCTATAACTCTTTGTTAGGCGTGACACAAATGTTTTTTTTCTGTAGATAAGGAATGTTCTGCAGAGCGAACATTCCAATTGAAATTACCGATTGTGTTGCAGAGAAAACGTTCCAGTCGAAAGTACCGGTTTTAGCTTTATCCAGACCGGTATCCGGTGCTAAAAGTCCGGATAACAATCGAATAACGGAGAGGCTGGAACTCACGCAAAACTGCTAAACAAATAACTGGGTACGGATTGCCTTCTCATCACTGATGCGCAGCCATGGTTTCGGTTCATTCTTGTCAGTGATTGCCAATTTAGTCTGTTAGACAGCATACTATCATGTTACTACTGCCGTCGTGTCAGTACAATCTCTTGAAAAAAAACTACCTGATTAAAGAAAGCTTTGTCCTTATTAACGATGCAAATCCGCTTAACATCAGCTCTTCACTAAAAGCGTAATCCATCTTAGTCATACAACACCGCCGCTGTAATAAAGTGTAGCTGCTGCTGGTTCCAGGTTGTTAGGTTTTATTATTAGGTTGGTGCAAAAATAATGCGCGTTTTGGATGCGTCCTCTTCGATGCAGAAAATTTCCGGTTGTCATAATCATCAATATGAAGGGTTGTATATTTTTTGTAGCAAATTTCATGGCCTTATCTGTTTTAAACGAAAGCCACACCTTTATGTATTTTTTGAAATGCCGATTGAGGAATGTTTTGATAGCTTGATGCAATCAGGGCAAATCGATGATCGCGCAAGCATTCAAATGGATGAGGAAGTAAGAACGAACCGCGCAGACGGCAACAACAAGACCACTACTATCGCTGGACAACGGAATCGTGGGGCGGATTAGCCCACAGAGAGCACTCATCATCAGATCTGCCGAGACGAACTAGGCTTACCAGCTCTACAAAGTAGAAGAATAGTCGCTGATTTGACAATGATGTTTAAGATCGCCAAAGGGAAACTTTCCTTGAATCCAATTGAATTTTTTGGAGTTTCGCTGACGAGAACCATTAGAGGAAAGCTCAAGCTTAAAGTCCCAGTTGCAAGGTCACGGGCTAGGTCAAAATTTCTCACTTACAGAGCTCTGAATAAATTCAATTTATTACTGACTAAAGATGAGCATTTGTTGGAATTGTCTGTACAAGCTTTCTGAAAATTTGTCATGAAAACTTGTTTGAAATCATCGAATTCATGAACATATTGATGTCCTTTGCTAGTTGTCAGTGGCTTTATGATGTAGAATTGATTCAATATGTTAGTGGTGACTGATCTGTTATTGTACTTATTTACGCGTGGCTTCGGTCCGCGTCTCTAAATAAATAAATAAATCAGATAAATTAAAGTCACAGGTATGACATGTTGCCCCTCGAAAGAAGACAAGTCGCTTATTACCTTGGTGAGTTGTAAGGTGTTACTTGAGTCGCAGGAAGGCGCCCTGTATATACCGGTAATACGAACGGTGGCCGGGAGCAACTTCAGATCACAAGAGAGGATTTCATAAGCATCACGAACAGACTCAAGCCAATTACTAATTTCGAAAGCAATATTCCGCCTTATGAGGATCACTACACCACCACCCCTTTTAAGAATTCTGTCGCACCTCACGTAATTAAAATCTTGACAGAGATCGCCCAAAATAGGCTCAAGATCATGAGTACATCTGAGCCAAATCTCTGTGAGTATGACAATGTCACGACGTAGTTTTCTGATGGCAAACTTCAGCGGAGCAATATTTTTCCGTATTGAGCGAGCGTTACAAGGAAGACAATTCATACCGTAGACAAGCTTCCGAGGATCGGCTATTAATTACCGGCATCCTGGTGGACTGAGAAGACTGGTTGAGCTGAGTAAAGCATGCGGTGACATTGACATTGCTACAGTTTACACGCCTAGCTTCTCGATTGCGATCCCTTTCCTCCTTTGACAATGAAGCGCATAAATGCAGCCTTATAAGGAGTGGAAGGTAATCGAGTAGCCCTCATTATGGCCAGTTTCTGAAGAAGCTGGAAGGAAAAACAACCTTAACAAGTCGACATCTATTGGACTCCTACCTAGTCTATAGACACCTTGGGGAACACACTCATTATCCAGATGATCGAGAAGGTCATTTATAACAGCATAATCATAATTTGCTTTTACAGTGGACTTAGAGGAAATAGACTCGGAAATACCATGAATTACTATAGATGTCAGTCGTTCCTTCTCATCAACAGCACTATCTACTTTCGACGAGTTCAATTCATGAGCGCTAACATGCGAAGACTGCTTAGCTTCTGCATCAGCAAGGGCGCGTTTGAGTGAAATGTTCTCATCGCGCAAGCTGTTAACTTGCTGATGCAGTTCCTGATTTTCAGCTAACACCGAGGACAGCCTATCCTGTACAGCAGCCATATTATTGGCAATAGTTTTTGAAAATACTGGAGTCTTCTTATCCGCACGTAGTTGCTGCAGCGCCTTAGAAACGTCGTCAGGTGTACCCCTATCGGATCCTTCGCTCTCGACAGCAGTCATGCTCCTAGTCTTTCTCTGGAATTCGGAAACTGAAGGGGAGGACATGACTATATTGAACTAGTGGAGAGATCAAAGAAAGTCGAAAAGTGGCGGCAATCGATGATGGGAGGTTGAGAAATTTCCGAACGAATGAAGTACCTGTTCAGGTGGCTTTTCGTGTTGGAGTAGAAATTATAGATTCAGAAATCCGCCACGAGGTTTCTTACAGCTCGAACAGGCAGCAGAATCACAGGAGATGTCAGCAACGAGGAAGAATCAGAGGGCCAGAAGAGCTCCGCAAAAGCGACCGCTCGATGTCAGTGCAGTTTCCCGTCTGGATCCCCAGAACGGCGGAGACCCACTTCTTCTCACGCCCCTCCCATCACGCCCATTGCATGCGCCACTAATACACACACTCCATCTCAAAAGATAGGAGGATTCCGTGACTGCAGAATCGCGGCAGGAAAACCTGGACGAGGAATGATGGGAGAACATGTTTTAAGTAGGTACAGCAGCGATTCTACAGCAGCGACGCTATAAGTCCGCATGCGCAATCCGTCTATTTTTTCGACAAGGACTGTAAAAATGGAGAAAAAAAAGGACTGTAGAAGTTTCTTTCCATTTCAGTAGCGGGCTTGGAAAATTCTTGAGAATAAATGATGAGGAAGGAGGCTTTTAGGAAGAATTTGGGATCTGCATAACTTTTCGGATCCGTACCGAAAGAACTTAAGAATTAATTGGAGAAATAAAAGTTGGAAAAACAATTAAGATCTTAGGTAGATTCATAAGTTCCGTCTCTATATGCTTATCACATTGTGACTCGCTATTAAAATTTTTTTTGTTGACCTTATCTGGATTGCGAGGAAGGACTATGTTTGCGGTGCTGAATGAGTGGCCATCTGTCTTGAATCCTGCAACGATTGGCACGGAACCTGCACCGATAGAAACCCATCTGCAGCAGTGCACTCCATTCTGGTTTGTTGCTAACGTAAAAGAAAATGAAGCTCATAAAAAATATAGTCAACTCCAAAAGTCCGTAGACAAGAGTTGGGACCGCGGCGCGGTTTTCCTCCGTGTCTCTGCCCTGCATGCCCCGCTGAATCCGTGCAGCAGACAGCGAGAGAGCCGCGCCGCGGTCCCAACTCTTGTCTACGGACATTTGGAGTTGACTATATGCATTGGGAATGTAGACGACGTCATCAATTTTGAAGCAGTGGCATCATGCTTCAAGAAGTGCTCTTGCGAAGATAATATGCCTCGATATATGTACACCGTGTTAAAGGTAACGTCCGGAAAACCACATGCCAATTGGCGTGTGCTTCATTGTGCTTCCAATCACCCCCAAAAAGTGAACTGTGAAGAATTGATTCCGTCTACTGCTGGGTCAAAATGTTGCATGTGATTTCACCCAGCGGACAAGGCTATGAGGGTCAGGTATCTCTTTAGACTTCTGGGCAACCTCAAAGTTTTCTAGATTCGAGTAATCCAATGACTGGCTACAAGCCCTTGGAGGTGTGAGCTGCTGCTGAGTGCGCTCGGTACAGGGTTCGCACTGGAACAGCAGCGTTAGGCTCGAAAAAGCCAACCAACACAAAAATGAACTTTTCCTATGTGTCTTGCGCAAAGTTTGAGGAGTTGAGTGCTGGAGCCCGCAATAAGAAAAAGGTACTGCGATAGATACAACTTATGTTCAAAACTCAGCCTTTGATATGGAAAAAAACATGGGTAGTCAGAGTCAAGCAATGGGAAAAGCCGACCCCCAATATGACCCCCCCCCCCCACCTTAAT